>NW_010579998.1:0-20480 GCF_000705375.1 Tinamus guttatus
AAAAAAAAAAAAAAGACTCATATTCTTGTTGCACAATCTCTGTCCTCCTGCTCTTGATTTAGTGCCAACGTAACCAGAAGATTGACCTACAACAGCTCAGATTTCCTTCCTGTTTCTCCCCTCCCATCTGCAAGTTTCAAGCTCATAACTTTCTGTTATCTACAAGCCCTGATAGTTCTCTCCAACCCAGTCAAACATTCTGTAAAATGAATCAGCAGCCCGAGAAGGAGCTGCCCTCTCCGAGCGCCCTCCGGGGTTATAGCAACACCCCGATGCCTTTTCAGCCCTAAGAAAACAGAGTTAATGCAAATATAGTGGTTATCCCTGTGCCAGGACCGTGTTCTCCCACTCTGCCAACAGCCTTTGAGCCACTGGCCCATTTCAAACCTATTTAGAGGAAGGAGGGCAGCTAAGTGTGGCAATGCAGCCGTCGGTTCCCTTCTTCCTGCAGCCTGGAAATATGCTCTATCCACTTTTCCTGACAAGCCCTCGCTCCATTTCTAACATACATTTGTATTTTGCGTAGCGATCAGCAAGCACTCTATTATTTGTACTATAGTTAGCACAAGCTGAGGCTGATTTAGATAAGACCTGCTAAATAAAAGCTAAATGGTATCAAAAATCCTACATATGCTCCAGGTTGCTGAAAAATATGCTATATCCCAGGAGACACTTTTAGGTATCCATAACCTGAGAGGTGCCTCTGTTATGCTAGACCCCTGTATTATTAAAAAGGGAACTAGGGGCTCCTAGTTTAACCTAGGAAATTGGACTTAAAGTTGAATTAGCGTAATAAACCTTGTATATTCCTAGGAAAATGAAAGCATCCGGCAGCCACCAACACCTTCGTGCTCTGTATTTACCTGGCACAAATCTGCAGGGCTCCGATGGGGTGACCAGGACAGTGTAGGCGCTTCCGATCCCCCCTGCATCTTGATGCCAGGTTCACCTCCAACCCTCAACTTGCTCTTCCTAAAGACTTCCCAGGTCTTAATGGACACCGAAAGGCGAGGCGGGGGGTCGTTTTGCCTTCTTTTTTATTACTAGTTTGAATGAGCTTGCACTTAGGCGGAGCTTTCACAATATGCCACATTTTCCTTAGAAAGCTGGCCTGCAATCAAATATTTAAATAGCGAACCCTATATTGCTTACTCAACAGAGAGCTCAGCAGCTAGAAACTCAAGCATGAAGTGAAACAAACCCATTAGCAATGGCTTACCTAGTC
This sequence comes from Tinamus guttatus, assembly GCF_000705375.1. The sequence continues at coordinate 1,226 of NW_010579998.1, forward strand.
AGCACATCTGTTTTGACTGTAAAAACAAAAACTCAAGACTAAAATGCCAGTTTTAACAAAAGGTTTCTCATACTCCGGCCTAAGAACAAGATCCATCCAGCTGCATGGAAAGGGTTTTTCCTGCAGTCTCCTAAGAGAGCGCATCATTTCACCATGAATGCTGGCAAGGTTTTTGCCTCCCCTGGTCAAATGTCTTCATCACTGACCTGTTAACAGAAAGCTTTTGGAAGGTTTTAGTTATACCAGATGGAATATATGTATGAAATGCACTGTAAATAATTGTAAGTCTGCAGACTACAACCTGGAACATGCAGTTATTGCATCAGGATTACCCCCAGGGAACCAGTTCGTCGTGTTTAATGCAAAATAAGAACCACTGGAATTACTACAAGAAATGGGTATTTTGAAGACCACTGTATCAGTCAAAAACGTAACTAATCCTCATATGAAAAAAAAAATCTGTGCATGTGGCTCCACTGACTTCAATAATAATTATTTATTTTACCACTACCACAGAGTTTCTTCCATTTCACATGAATCAACTACCCTTTGAGGCCTAGCAAATGCTTCCACACACAAAATGTTTAAATGTTACAAGAAAACAACTCATTGCCTTCCCGCTCCTTGCGATTTGCTGGGAACACCTAACCACGGGAAGGTCATTTGGTCTCACCTGGAGCTGCCCATGACGTGCTTTTTAAAAGGGAGACCTCCGATGATTCTCTGCTCCCAAAGCATTTGCAACTGCCTAGTTTTACTATTTCCCTTGGATCAGCAAATTCTGCCTTTTTTATTTTCACTGAGCACTACTAGCTTAGGCCTTTAGCAATTCCATTTATGTCAATTAGATTCCTAATGGACTGAGAAGCTGTCCAAGTGAGAAATGCCCCCCCCTTTCTGCCAATATCTCCATTTGTCTGTACACATCTCACACTGAAAAAAAGAGGCTAGAGGAAAGATCTACATCTAAAGCAAGATATGAGCTACTTTTTGAGCATCTTCAACAATGCCCGGGCTAAATTAGCAAGTTAGATTTCTAACCTGTGTCCTGAGCAGCAGATTAGATTGCCCTCTGACTGCTTCTCCACCAAGATTCTTGCTATTACCAACTGTTTTGAATTTCTATACGTCTATATTACATAAATGCCGATGCTGAACGAAGAAATCACAAGTTCTATAATAAGCACTTAGCAAACTTCTCAATGGAAGATGCGCTTCCTGCCTGACCTTATTATCCTTGAACTAGAACAACAGTGCAATTTAGCAATCAAGAAGCAGGAAAGAAATTTGACTTAGAGCAAAGTTATGCCAGCAAAAGCATTCATCCTTTCTGCCCTTTTAGTAACTGGTTGCTTATTTTCTTTGAGCAACTGAGCAATAAATATAAATTGTGCAATTCTAAGCAGCACAGAGAAAATACTGCTTTGGTTTTAGCAGGATGCAAAAGCCATCACAAGAGCAAATCGCTGGGGCAGGTCAGTTCTTTATTCCATGGATATGGAATGAAAAGGATGCATCCTTCACCAGATTCCTTTGAACAGCACTAAAAAAGGCAAAGAATTGAGAAAAAATGCACATAGCCAAACTGCTCACAGAATGTTGTCTTTGGGATGGAAATAGATAGAGGTTTTGGACATGGCAGAATCAATATACAGATAACACCTGTGTCCAGCTCACTAAAAAATATTTTTTTCTTAAAATTCTAAAGGAAAAAAAAACAAGGTAAATGGCAAATGAGAATCTTTGAAATCAAAGAAGTCATCTGCCTCTGTGAATCCTTACAGGAGCACAGGAAAGTTCCTTCAGTGCCAGAGCACGGATTCACCCTGGTGCTGGAGGTCAGCCCGTGCAGGAGACATTCACGGAGGAGAGGGTGATGTCAGCTCTGGAGCAGAGATGGAAAGGATCCAGGAACCCTGTTAGCACTGCAACCGTTGAGGAACAAGTGTTGGACTTGGGAAGCAGCAAGGAGACCAGCTTGGAGCCAGCAAAGCATCTCTGTAGGGAAGCAAAGCAGGAATTAGGTAAGAAACCAGTTCAGAGCCTGCAGAGAAGAGGTCCTGTTCTGCCTGCTCCTCCAGCCGTCCCGCCAAGGTGGAAGCATTTGCATCCATCGGCACCTGGATTTTGCATCGACTCTACCCAGGCTGGAAGCTCCCACAAAAAAACAGGTCAAACCAAGCGGAATTCCTCGGAAAAGCAGGGCCACTGCCTGGCAGGAAAGAAGAGCCGACGTGAAAACACCGCATCTTGGAAGGAAAAGTCACCCTCTGTATGAACCTACCAGGCTCTGACACCATCTGTTTGGCTCCTGTCTGGAAAAACAGGTTTTCTGCGTCCACTAATTTCCACTTCCTGCCCTCGGAACATCAGTCCTCACAAGCAAAGGTGAAGAGTCCTCCTGGTAGCACATGACGGCTCCTACACAAGTTCATTAAACCTCAACCCAGCGATCCTTTACAACTGAACCCTTTACTTGCCTGAGCCTCACTTCTCTCTCCTAGAACATTTTCATAGCTGTCCTATATGTTTTCCTGGTGTTTCGGTATCACTGAGTACACCCTGCACTGAATCCTGCGAGGCAGGGCTCACACGGAGCTTCCTTGCTTTGCCTTCCCAGCTCCTCGTATAGAGGTAGAATCGCTCCCTTGCTCCAAGTGATCATTTCTCTTCTTTCACATACCCAAAAAAGAGCATCAGGTCTTTTCCTTTATTGGATTAGGCTTCTTTAAGGTCTCGCTTTATAAGACAGAATGCCAAAATTTGATAAAACAGAAATATCAGTACATCAAAAAAAAAATCCTCCTTCAGTTTTGAAGCTACTGGTTGCAAATTAACCAGGCTACACATAGCATTTAAAAACATTTAATTATAGCCAATGCCTCTTTATTTACAGGCTGGTGAATTTTCATTGACAGCTTGGTGGATGAGCAATACATCGTTTTTGCTCCCAATTTAGGAGTATTCATTGGTCATTTCTCCCCTCTGCGGAGCTCGAAGCTCACGTCCTGCAGCAGCAGCAGCTCCTCTGTGCTCAGCCTGTGCGCAGGAGCCGTGAGGATCCGAGGCTGCTTCCCGCGTGGATCCGAGGCTGCTTCCCGCGCGGATCCGAGGCTGCTTCCCGCAGCGCGGAATGCCAGGGCACGGGCAGGGAAGGAGCCTGCGTTAGTGCAGGTCACTGGATGAAGGGACACGTTTGAGCCTGGACTTTAGGAGCGGGGATGTAGACGGGGAAGGCAGAGGCTGCTCTGGCGTGGGGCCTTGCAGGGCACTCGGGAAGTGCAGAACTGCCTCCACAGCCATAAAACCTGGGAATTCGCAATATGCCACCGATTCCTTTAGCTTCCCTTGCAAATATCCTAGCTTGATATTCCCCCGCATTTACTTCCTCTTCCCTGTTATGCAGTGCACTGCTGTTTGTTCTGCTACCACTGATTTTCATATTTGTTCTAAAGTGGGTGACTTCTCGACCGTTTTTTTTGATGTTTGAGGAACCACAAGTTTTTGATATCCCAGATGATGCTTTCAGATAATTCCCAGCTTCCAATACTCCTCCTAACATTATGTTCCCAAATGCACTTGGCAAATGGAGACATAGCTATGAGCTTGGAAAATGATTCCTCTTGATGTAGGGAACATGTGCACGCACATGGGTCCATGTGCACATATATTTGTGTGCATAAACCACAGATAAGTAAGTGCAGCCGTGACCTATTTACATAAGGTAAATGTAACCAGATCATAATTAAGATATGAGGCACATACTAGTGTGTTTTAGAGTGTCAGAGGAACATTTTTCTTTGCCCCTCAGAACTAAATTATTCTACGTGGTAACACAAGCCTTCTGTGTTAAGATAAAATATATATATTTTTAGATGACTGGCCTTCACAAGTTCATTATCTAACAGCAACAGTTTCCTAAGCAGAAAAATCTTTTCAGAATTATGAAAAAAGTATATTCATAGAGGACTCTAGGAAGCATGGCTCAGAATTCACTTACCAGTGAAAACTAATCTTACATTGGAGGAGATAAGAGGACCTGGTAACAAGTTCTATTACACTCAAGGGAGAACTGAATATAAAACTCATGTCTTAGCAATTTAAGTGGAAGTGTTGCCCTTCTGCACGGCTGAAAGCTTCACACTGTGCTGAGAATAAACTTGCAGACAGCAATGACAGCTGTGGGAATGATGCCACGTATTAAAATGTTTCAACTTTCCTCCGAGATGACAAGAGGAGCAGCCACCCAGCAGAGCATCCCTCTACCCAGGGACAGGTCGGCGGAGACACAGGGAAAGCACTGGAGAAAGACCATAAATTGAAAGGTAAAACCAAAAAGGTTTCAACGATAACCCTCTTCATGACGAGGAAGGCTTAAAAAGAAAGAACGAATGATTAAAGCTCACATTCAGCCAATTCCTTTCATCCAGAAGCCAGGATAAAATGGAGTGTCATCAATGGCAACTGAAACGGATCTCTAAAAACCGTGAAAAAACAAGTTTTTAAGTAAATATCCAAGTCCTCCACCAGCCAGGAAAGAAAAATTCCTCCAGTGGGCCACATTCCCTCAACTGTGCTGTGCTGCGGAAGATGCAGTGAACACATTAGCACACAGCAGGTATAACAACCTCTCCATCAATTCACTTAAAACCATGCGAAAGACACTGCATTGTGACAGGCCCAGGATTCCTGCTCACCAACAACTCTGGAGATGCAGAGTTTTGGCCAGGTTAAAGAAGGATGATGGGAAGAAGCCCATTTTTGAGTTCCCATTTCGGATACAACCGCTCAGCCAGGCACAAAACCTGCTCCAAAAATCCCAGAATCCCAGACTGGTTGAGGTTGGAAGGGACCTCTAGAGATCACCTAGTCCAGCCCCCTGCTCCAGCAGGGACACCCAGAGCAGGGGCACAGGGTCCATCCAGGCAGGTTTGAAGATCTCCAGAGAAGGAGCCTCCACAGCCTCTCTGGGCAGCCTGTGCCAGGGCTCGGGCACCCTCACAGCAAAGAAGTTCTTCCTCCCATGGAGGTGGAACTGCCTGGGGTTCAGCTTGTACCCGTTACCCCTTGTCCTGTCACCGGCCACCACAGAGAAGGCCAGGGAAACAGGACAGGGATGCGGCTGGGAGGCGAAGGCTGGTCCTGGAACGTGAGCTGGGGCTGATTCCAGGGGATCCCACAAAAAGCGGCGTGAGGCCAGCACGGTCACCGAAGACACTTCCTTATCCCGGGTTACATCCTGGGCTCGAGGTGCCCCAGCCAACAGCAGGAGGACGTTCGCGTGTGAAGCCGGAATCCACTTTCCCAGCCGGAATGAGGGGGTGTCTGCGCCCGCCCAGGCCCAAGGGCTGCCCAGGGGGCGGCTTTGCTGTGGTGTGAAGGCCCCGGGCGCTCCCGGAGCATTCCATGCGGGAATGCCGTCGCCTCCCGCCGGGAACGCTGCGGCGCGGCACGGTGGGTGAAGGAATGGCTGGAATGTGCCCGCTGGAGCACGGCTTTCTGCTCTGCAACCACTTGCCATTTCCTGCCGGGCTGCGGGGAAAAACAGGCTTCTTTTAATACCCACTTCTTTCCTGACTAATCCCCAGTTCCAAATAGCGCTAGTGCCCCATTTTCTCGGGATAAAAGCACATTTTATTAATGGGAATTATGTAAATGAAAGAAATATTTTTAATTCATTTTTTCCCATTAATTTGCTTCTTTCTATTCCAGGATGCAAGCATGTAGGTCTCCGTATCTTATCCATTATCTATTCCGATGCACGCATTTTGCAGAACAAAGACATTGAAATTGGGAATCCAGTTCCCCAGCGTAGGTGCTTCAGACTGTCACAGCCACATGAAGAGGCGCCGGAGCCGGCAGAACGGGATCCGCAAGGAATAACCGCAGGAGCAGGGAGGTGCCAGGGAGCCGCGGAGCCGTCGTGCCCCGCTGCTCCGCAGCCCTTGGGCACAGGGCATGAGGTGCCCAGAGCCACCTCTCCAAACCATCCACATCAACGGCCCTCCCAACCTGCCTCCCATCCCTGGGCACGTCCTCCAGGAACCAGAAGCTTCCCCGGGTTCTAAATTCTTGAAGGATGCCTCTATTTTTGCTTCCGCTCTAATTGCGAGGAAAACAGACACTGAAGATTAGTAACATATTTCATAACAAGCAGTTATGAACCGCCATGCTATCTCTTACTGATATTTTCCTCAGATTTTTTTAAAATGAGGAAATTAGATGGACGCTGGACCATTCATACCACAAGTTACAAAGACTTTTAATTAACAGACTTGCAGAGCACTAGCCTAAAATGTTCATACGCTACAGAACAACCCCCCCCCCTTTTTTTTTTTTTTTTTTTTTTTTTTTTTTTTCTCACTCACAAAAGAGAAGATTAGTAACATATTTCATAACAAGCAGTTATGAACCGCCATGCTATCTCTTACTGATATTTTCCTCAGATTTTTTAAAAATGAGGAAATTAGATGGACGCTGGACCATTCATACCACAAGTTACAAAGACTTTTAATTAACAGACTTGCAGAGCACTAGCCTAAAATGTTCATACGCTACAGAACAACCCCCCCCCCTTTTTTTTTGTATGGTTTTGTTATTAATTCCAGCCAGAAAATGGAGCTGGCACCAGTTCTCTGCAAATACTGCCATCCTTCACAGGACTTTTTAGGGGCGTTCTTGGTGCAGTTTCCTGCTGTTATTGCTAGCTAAGATCACCAGGAACAGCTCCTCTCTGCTGTTTACAATCTCCAAAGACTTGTAACTAGAAGGCAGATCCGCACAAATTATAAAGAGAAAATCAGCCACAGAAAAGTGTTAAATAATGGCACTTCTGTGCTACAACAGTAACATAAAACACTTTCGTTTTTCACAAGTACATTTTTGAATGCAATAAAATAGAGTGTTAGTTAAACAAAGATGTTGGCACCAAAGAGCCTGTAAAGTTATTCAAAACGGGTGTTCATAAAGGCTAATATATGGAGGGCACTTAGTAGTGAGTTTTGCTCTATTTAAAAGTTTGGTGTCTTTAAACTCCGAGTTAATGAGAAGCGGAGGGTGCCAGACACCAGGCGCAGCAGATGCTGCTCCGAGCGCCGTCCATGTCCCGGAGCTCCACGTGCCACCAGGTCTCACTGCTGGCAGCCAGGACCTCATTACAGAGCTGGAGAGCCCCAAATCCCAGATCCCAGCCCTGCAAACCGCACCAGGCCATTGCTCAGCTAACCACGGAACTGCATTTCCTCTTCCACCTGCAAAATAATGAACCTGACGCACTAATCTTAAAGGAACACAACATAACGAGGCCTTGGAAAAGACCCCAAAATTCCTGGCCAGAGCAGCACACTTCTATTTGCAAACCAGCTAAGTAGAACACACCGTTTCTATTTGCAGGAGAGTTCTCAATATAGAGAATTTTCATGCTAGCTGGAACAGTGAGCTCCAGAGAAATATATTTCAGATCTCACAAGTGCTACATTTGACTGTCAACTAGCTAAGCTGGCTTCTAAGCAACAGTTTTCTCCTTAAACAATAACAATATTCAACACTCAAACAGTGGAAAATAGGCCTTGTACTGTGCCACCAAAGCAACCCGAACCCCAGAGCAACAATATCTGCAACCAAAAATCGTCTGGTTTCCCTCTGCAGGAATTTGCCTCTGGAACTGAGAAGCAGGCGGCCCTTTCTGTAAATGCAGAGGAGGACAATAAGCACAAACCAAACACTGAAGGTGTACAGCAAGGTATAAGACGTGGTAAACAACATGCCTTTTTATTTCCCAGGTGCGTCTGCCTGAGGAAATGAGCATCTGAACAACTTATATGAACCACGGAAAAAAGTGTTAATGAGCCAGAGGGGAAAGGGACCTTCCCGGGGGCTCGGAGGCAGGACACGGTGCAGCCTCATTGCTGCTGCTTTCACAACAGGCTAAGACCTCTCTGCAGGAGCAGGCGGTTTAGTTGAAGGTTCCTTGTAGGGGAATGTGGGTCGATGCAGATGTTGTGCAGGAGGTGAGCTCATGTTCAAATGGATCGTGGCCGTGTCTCAGCACAGCCAGGCCCTTGCTCAGAGGTGACTGTCCCCGGCCCCGTGCTCCTGTGTGACTGCAATTTAAAATGACCTGGCAAGCGATGTCCCCACACGTAATAACCCCCTCTGACATGAAACTAGTACAGGAAAGGCAGGGAGATAGGATTCAGCTCCAGGGGATGCTGCACGAAAAATATATGGAATATTGAAGGCATGTCTCCCCTAAAGGGGTTAAGAAATATTCTCTTCTTAAATGACACATCGGTAATGCAAGTCCATAAAAGTCTTTGGATAAATTCTTTACAATCCAAAATAAAGATAGGAAAATATTTTGAATAGAAACCTATAGATACTTCTATGAAAACACGAAGAGCAACCAATTTCTTATGTGCTATTTTATCACTTGTGTTATTTTAAGGCAACATGAAAAATAATATGCTGAATGCTAGTAATGACTTAACAGCAAAAAGTGGGAGAGTTCAAGCTTAAAACTAGGCAGTATCATCCTATTTGCTTCTTGAGTGTGTTTTTTCTGGAAATCCGGGTTTAATCTTTGGTTCTAGAACAAAACCCACACAGAAAGAAAAACTTTACACTTTTAAGGCAAGGAAATGTTCCGCCGTCCTTAGCATGCACATTTCCAAAGTTTGTATTTCCCTAAATCACACAGTCGTTGTGCAGATTTAGTGCTTACCTAGGCCTCTTGCTGCTGCGTCAGCATTCAGCTTAGATCTCCGAGTTCCCATCCCCTCAAAGCCAAACACGCACGACGGGAAAAACAGCAGAGTCTTCACATTTGCAAGCGAGTAAATAAAAACACTGAACCAGTAAGCAGAAGAGATCGTAAACAACTTGTATCCTGCCCTTCATCTGCAAAAAAAATAACTTTCTGGAGGATGAGAAGAAGCCAGCGCAATGCATGCATGGCTATGTGTGTGTTTCCCATTAAGAAACAACATTTTTGCTATTGTAGAAGTACGGCCAAAAGACGGATCCTCACTCTGCAGCACTGGCCATTGCGACTGCACATGGACATTGCACGTTGCTCTGGGCAGCCTAACTGTAAAGTCTTGCCTCTAGCAAACCCATCCACATGCTGTATATTTACAAATGACAATTTATTTTTCCTCATGATACCAGATTTTGACATTCAGTTATTTTTCTTATGCTAGCACGCATGCAGTGAGGTGTCAAACATGGTTGCTCACAGCTTTATCCAGTTGGGCCTTGAAAGCCTCCAAGGATGGAGGCTCCATAACTTCCCTGGGCAACCTATTCCCTTGCTTGACTCTCCTAATGAGCAAAAAAGAAGAGTTTTTTATGTCCGTTACACTGCTAGCCAGGTTCAGCTTGCAAATAAACAGCACTAAATCACTTTATGTTCAATTAGTTTAATTGACAGATCAATGAATATAAAACAAGAGTAACACCTACATGCACACAGCATATGTAACTTGCTGGGGAAAGAAGCAATACCGTCCTCCACAATAACTGAAATATGGCTGGAAAGCAGTAGATAAGAGCTATAAATATTTTCATTTTTGTGGCTTTTTTTTTTTTTGTAATTCAGAAAGTGGCAGAATCTAAACAACTATGTCACAATCTGCAAAGGCGACGCATTTAGAAGGTGACACTGAATTTTACTGCACTAGTCTGCAAGCAGGTTCACATGTATCTCACAGGTCTGCACAGACATTTGCAGATACCTCCCCTTGCCCATTACCCAAGAACACACTTTAGCTCCACAAACAGCTCCAAGCTTCTCTCTTGCTTCTTGACTGCTCACCAACACCTTCCAGTAGATGTGGAGTCCACCCCAAGGACCCAAACAAAGCTTTCCTACAAAGAGCATTATCAAGAAAGCTAATCTGTCATGAAAAGCAAAAGATACAAATTTCAGCATTCAAAATCTCAAGGCTCTAATAATGGCAATAATAAGCTCATAAACCAAACAAATGTACTTTTCTCTGCAACTTTAACTCCTATCCAAAACAGATTTCCTCTACGTGCCATTGATCATTTCCTACCCACAGCCAAGCACACATGTGCATAGGGTCCTAACGAGTCAGCTTTCCATGTAATTCCCTTTTCCCCTTTCTTTTCAAGAGCTAACATTCTTTTTGCACCATACTTGCTGGCAGTGCACTCACCCTAACATTTTATCCTTCATTCATGTGTATTTTAATATCATTTCTCTAATCAGCACATATTGCTGGGGAGTGTATTTGGAGAAAATAACATGCATATGTTACAACTGCACATGTTAATTCTGTATGGCTATACTTAACGTTCTCTATATAAATGCACTTAAACATTTCAAAGTAAATGACACAGCAACGTACAAGAATTGCTTAATGCAGCTCATATCCTGTCTGCTAATAAGTCACTTCTTCAGAAACTTCATTCATGAAAACTAGAAGAGGAAAGAAAATGGTTTTAAAAAATGTAAAGAAAGTATACAGCAATAGCTACCTTATTCCTCGAGCACTACAGCTGTGAAACAGCCAATTTTGTGTTTGTCTGGTGGGAAACAACCCTCACATTTTATTTCTTAAATGGATAGTTATTAGAAGACTATTTACTGGGTAAGCAAATGCTCTACTGAGGTCCTGTGCCACAGGCTCCTTTAGTTTGAAATCTTGATAGGACACCAGGGAATAGAAATCCTCCCCGAAATATTTGTAATGATTTTCTTTATAATTGAGATTCAGAAACTAATCCACAGACACTAAATAATTTTAAAAAGTAAAGAGAGGTCAAACTGAGTGGCTCATAGGATACCGCATCTGCACGAGCCCAAGAATGAAGCACGGTTATGACAGCACCACTGAAAACAAACAAGGCATTCTGGAAAAAAAAGTTATTTGCACTACATATATATGTATATATACACTATGCATAGATTATACAAAAACCACGTAAATATTTTATAATGATTTTTTAATATACAGAGAAGCTTTGTACAAACTGTAGAGCAACTACAAGTCTACCAAAAAGATCTTGAGCAGTGAACCCAGTTGAAACGATCAACTTGGACAGCACTTCCTCAGCAGAAAAGAAAGCTAAATTTGCCAGATAAATAATTCCCTATGAGTTACTTGCTCATCCTTCAGAGAAGTAATTTGAAAAGACCATAAATGTAAGCACTAAGTGAAATGTGTCTTCTTCAGATTGCCATGCAATGGGGTTTTAAGTGGGGTAGCCAGATTTTCACACCCATTTCGTACCTCACATGCAAGGGTTATATGATAATGACAAAGACCTACAACTCCCCCCCTTGTTGCTATGTCATGCCATAAATGCAAGAAATACAAAAAAATAAGATTATGTAAAGAAGTTTCACAGCATTTTTCTTTCTCAGGAGAAAAATGTTAACAATTATGCCTCTGCATAAGCCTCAGAAAGTTCCAACAGGCAGAACTGTTTCTAAAGCTAGTTATCCAGTGGTATCAGTAATTATTTATATTTTCCAGGAGCAGAGCCACTGTTCAGAAACGGGGGAACGAGGGGACGAGACCTTTTTCTCCATCCTTTACGCTGAAGCGAGATGCTAAACAGAACACGCAGGGCATGTGTGAGACCCCGAGCAGATTTTAGAGCCAGGGCAAATTCCAGCCTCCTGATGTCCCACAGCAGAAGGGCTGCCAGGCCCTCCAAACAGCAACACTCATGGGCATCGCTGGACTCGGCTCTCTCCAAGGGCAACCTCCATCAGGAAACCTCATTGGAAGCATTATCTTCACCAGGAAGGCCCTTTTTGCCTAACCTGCATAATTAACACACACATACATATTTATATATGTTTATATATACTTTTATACACATATATGTATATATCTGTATACCTAACTCAACTCTTTAGTCATGCATCGCTATGGAGCAAGGCCTCCCCACGGCAAAGCCGCGCGCGGTCTGTGCGCGCAGCAGCCAGGGAAACCCTCTTGGCTCTTTCCCAAGCTGCTTTTCTTTGATTATATCCCCATGGGGTGCTTAGGAAGCTTAAATACTACACGGGATTTTCAACGGAAAGAAGGGAGCGCAAGCGGTTCAACGACAAAAATTCCACACTGGATTGGAGGAGAAAGACACCAGGTTCAGGTGAAAGCTGCATTTAATGTGCTAGTTCTGGCAAACCCTAGCTGCAGCGAAAAGACATTGGGAAACAGCTTTTAATCTTCTACATTTTAGCACCTGCAATCATGAAAGAGCACAGTGTTGTAAATATAGAAATATTCCCTGGAATTTCCTCCAAGGCTTAAGTAATTCCTACCGAGTCCCTTCCCTCACACAAGTAGTTGTTAGTTTAGTTGTACGGGAGGTTATTAAGAGTTTGTTTTAATCCTAGGAGCAATGGACAGCACTGGCTACACGTGTAAAAGTTAACTAGCAGTAACAAAATTCAGGAAAACGCTCAGGGGAGCACAGGAAGGAGGATCCGAAATTCCATTTCTCAGGATGGTTTCAGCACTCAGGTAAAGCCACAACGGGATTGAAATGCGGTGACACGGATTGCTGCTGCAAACACCTATTTTAGGAGGTCTCCCTCAAGGAATGACGTCCCGGCCCTGCCTCGGCACCCACGGGACAGATGTGCAGCTAAATTACTACAGACAACGCAGTGAAAAACACGTTTCAGCTTTCACACCGGAAACGACAGATTATGCAATAAATTACAGTGAAGAGTTGTGCAGAAAGGGAGTTTTCTCCTGTCACGTCTGTATGTGCCGTTTACACAATACTTTCTCAAAAGCAGCAGTATTACAGCTATAGGGAAGAGGGATTGCACAAACACGGAGTATGTGCACGGAAAAGCCATCATATGCATATACACTGCCTTGAAATTCACTGCTGACAGGGGCACTAAAAACTGGAAATGCCATCTCTGAGGAGCATAATTTGCTATTATATGAATTGTCTGAATTGAGACCTGGTGCTTGTCCTTCTTCGCTGACTCTCAGCACTGCAGCTATCCATCCCACTCGGAGAAGTGCCATCAAAGGGAATTTTACCATTGACCTTGTGGCTCAGAAGGTTCCTTTGAGCCCAATTCAGGTGCACAAAGCCTCAGTTTGCAAGGTGCAAGGCTTATAGAAAGAAAACGGGAGAAACCAGGAGCCCCTAACATAAGTCAGTGGTCACAAGATTATGTATTTAATTGATGAAGGAATATATCCAAGTTGTCTTCGTCCCACCTCAGCAGGTGCTGCCAGCTTGGTGGATTTTGCTTCCCGAAGCAGGGTTATATCGCTGTAAGCTCTGCCGCTCTCCTAATTGCAAACACGCAGCTCATTTTTGATCCCCTTCCTTTGCAAAACGAAGCTTCCTTTTCCGCCTGCCTCGGGGGAATTCTGCTGAGCGTAGGAGAGCTATTTCATGTGATGCAAAAGGGTCAACTGCACCATTACCAGTGTCTCTCCTCTCCGTCCTCACTCGCAGATGGACAGGTTTGTGCTGCCGCGAGCTCGCTCCGGGCTGCGGATCCGCACGCAGCTTGGTGCCGTTTTCACAGCCCAAATCCCAGGAAGGACCCAGCTTCGCACTGCAGGGCTTCTCCTTTCCCCCTTGGCTTCTCATTTCTTCATGGTAATTCTGAAATTACAGCCTACAAAACCTGCAGTGCCTGGGGAAAGGAGCGCGACCGGCATCAGCTCTTGAACAACCTGAACTGAAGGCACCAAAGCCGGTCCCTCCGCGGCCCACGTGCCCATGGACTTCACGGAGGAGGAACCGGTGTCCCACCGGGCCATACCTAAAAACTGCTCTTCTCTTCTAAAATGAGTTTTAGAAAGCACTAAGAGTCTAGAAATTCTAGAATGTTTCCCTACTATAGATGTCAGTGGAAAAGGAGGAACTCCTATTTAATCCGCACCTTATCTCCTCTATTAGGAGGAGGCTGGAGATCAAAGATATCCTGTTTATTGCTTCGTTTTTCTTTCAAGCACTCCTGTTTATGTCCCAGTTCCATACTATTTCCACGTTTCAGCTGTATGATATCATCTGCATATCTCCTAGGTATTTTAAAAATAAAAAACAACAGTTCTTCCAGGACATATACCCTTTGCTTCATGTATAAAATCTCTGTTTAAAACCTTCTATTTTGCACTTAGCTTCCATTTGTACTAGCTATTTTCCCCTTTTTAACAAGAGCGTTTTTCAATTAATAAACATTTCTCTGTCTGAACAATTTCACTTTATTATTTCTTGCTTTTCTTTTATACTGTGTTTATTCTTCCTTTATTTGCATTTGCACAGAATGTCTGATGAAAGGCATTTTTCGGGGACATTAAAGCCTCTCCCTCTTTCCTGTTGGCTCTGGATGTCACGGGGCTCCCTATCTGTGCAAAAGTTTCTCTTTTTCCTTTCCACACGCATTCCCTACAATATTGCTCCTGCTGCTTAGAAAGATTTCTAATTCTGCTTAGGCAGCTCAAACAAGAGAAAAAAACATATGCCTGCAAGGAGATGACTTTTTTATAAGCAGATGTTTCATAATTTTTATATTTATCTGGAGGTTGCAATAAAAATAGAGGAAATTAATACTTTATTGAAGAATGTAATTTATAAATAGCCGCATTTTTTTCCATTTTGTCATTCTTCCAGATATAAACAAGCAATATAAATTCACTAGACTTGCTATACATTGTTGGCTCACATAGCGCTGCACTAATTCAACTTTTTTTCAACAGGAATTTAATGGAAATTCAAATATGCTGCACCAATTTCTTTTTTTTTTTCTTTGCTAAATAACACTGCACAGCCTCATAATCTTCTAGCTCAGTGCAGAAATCATAAAAATCTCACAATTTCCCTTCAGCCACATGGTGGAAACACGACTTGGATATTGCTTCACTAAAACAGCAACCCAAGTAAAAACATCCTTGGAAATGTTTCCAGGCTGCTACTGCAATGGAGCCTTCACTCAGTTGACTCCCAATAGCTGTGAATACTAATAAAAATAATCAATTCAGCACTTAACACTTCACTCACAAGACATATTTTTAGCTTATTACTGATAGCCATGTTACAAAAACAGTAGTCTGTCACGTTTGATGCTTTTCTCATGAAACTCATGTGACAGAGCCAGATAAGCAAATAGTTTAAGCTTTTTCCCCTTGAATAATTACTATATCTCACACCAAAACAATAACACAAAATCCCAAATAATTTTGATTCCAGTAATACCTGAGTGACTAGGCAGTATGGCAGGCAGGCATGAAAGGTTTGAATATTCAGTTTTCTTGCAATTTTATATCTATATATATACGTATCTATCTCTCTCTCTATATATATATGTCCTCATAATTACAGCTCTCCTTTATAGAATTGTGTGAAAAAAAGACAATTTCCAAGTTTTAACTGGGTGGCATCCATGAGCATGTGCCTCTGTCCAAGCCCAAATCCAGGCCAAAATCACAGAATCTTTTGAGGAAATAAGTGAGGTTAGTGACTACAGCTACGAACAATTGATATTTTAACCACTGAGGAACAAAGCTGCAAGGCAAAAGAAGTTTAAACAACCTAAACTACAGAAAAATAAATCTCTTTTTTGATCTTGAGATTGCTATTCCATCTACTGAAGCAATGCCTAAATAACTTCCAGTGAAAAATATTTGCAAATTACATAAATACACACACAGGCATGCAGAAATGCATTCCTCTCTGCCTGGCTCTCGTGGCGTCAGGAGTCTGAGTCACAGCCTTTAAGTGCAGTAAGGTCAATGTTCCAGCTCACTAGGACGTTTCGCCGCTATCCCAGACATTTTAATGTATCTATTAAATTTCCATTTTATTAACCTTAGCTAAAATGTATAGCAATAACACTACATCAAATAAAGCATCCTGGTTCCATAAGTCCTAGACACCAAAAAAGAAAAAAAAAAACAAAAAGCAACAATGTACTTGCTTATTTTCTAAGCATTAGTGTACAGAAGAACAGAAGAACAAGTGAATAATTTGAGACCATGACAGTGCTATGAAGCCAACGAGAAGCCACCTGAGCTGCCTGGTACCGAGATCTTGGAGGCACAAGCCTGAAGGTATCAAGCTGGGAATATCAAGCCAAAACAACATCCATAACAACATGTCTTGGGGAGAAAATACCCTGAATTGAAATGGAAATATTACTTCTATTTTATGGCTATTTTGTTTTGAAACACATTCTGATACCTCATATCAACAAGAACAAATTGCTGCCATATTTATGTGACCAGCGTAGCAAAATTCTTGCATTAGCAGGGAGATGCTGCTTTCCATCATGGGATTTATTCCAATTAATTGTGCAAAATCTGTTCTGCGCGAGGAACGGCACCGCCTCAGGGTCTTGCCATACCTGCCATGGGATTTCCACATGCCCCACAGGGCCAGGGCTCCAGCAGGGCAGGAATTCAGGACCCAGCGAGCAGCTTAGAACTTGCTGTGTCTTAGAAATGGCAAACGCCGCACTGGGAACCACGACCTCAGATAATATCATTTATTTTTATTCCAGCTGGTTGCACTGGGTAGTCATAATAAGCTCCTGTAGCCCACAAGGCAAACGCCCGTGCAGTTGGGATCCCACCGCGGTGCCGTGGACTTTCCCTTTGCAGTGTCAGAGCCCAGGGAAGGCCCGGCTGGCCCGTGGGTTATCTCATCTCCCCTCCTGCTGACTCGGGCAAAGCTGGGCTCTGCACAGCCAGCCTATTTGCACAGGCCTGTTATCGATCAGCAGAAATGATCTGTGCGGTTTATCTCTGCTGATTTGATTTTTACGGCTCCCTGTCCCCTGTATAATGAGGAGCTCCAGGCTAATTCTGGCAGATTTTTACCCGCTGAAGTCATCGCCGTGTCCCAATTCCAAATCCTTGGCGTTGGGCTGGCGTTTAAAGGCACAGCGACGGCCCCGCGCCCACCTCTGCTCCCCAAGAAAGACAACGTTGCTAAAGGATCCAGCCCTGCCTAGAACCCCCTTAGCCCCCGGGCTGCAGAAAACCTCACACAGAGAGGGAAAACGCAGCAAAATGTTTGTTCTGGGTTTGCTTTGCCACACACCTTGCCTTGGGCTGCCTGCAGCCCGGGCCTCCCATCACCGAGGAGAACTTCAGCCATGGTGTGAGGAGAGGATCTGCTTTCCAAAACGCCCGGGGATGTCTCCTCCTCTCTCCACGTAGCTCTCTGGAGGTGTCAGCTTTTGCAATCGCTGCTCTGCTCGGATCCCAAGCCTGGAACTGGACCAGCGTGCTGTCAAAAGGCACCAGGGTTACAGAGAACCCCAGCCTGAGCGTCCTCCGAGCAGGAAATCTGCCCCACCGACCAGGGCAAATCCCTCTGTGCGTGATGCTCTCCCCACAAAAGGAGCAAATATCGAAGGGAAAAAGAAGGTGGATTAAAGGACAGCAGAGCAAAGGAGGTGATAGGCTTTCCTGTGCACGTATATCCTTTCTGTAAGCTTGCAGCTAGCTCTTGAAATGCTGACTTTTAAAACAGTTTAGTGTTTGTCACATCTGGGACTATTTATATATACCAACAGCGGTTACTGTTGCTAATTAAAGAAACTCTGTAAATTCAGGAAATGTAATACATATGCTTGGATGCCCTAAAAAAATAACAAAACCGCTTTCTAAGTTACTTGGAACCTCTCGTGTGGCTTTCCCAGTCCCAGAGGTGAGCTGGATTTCTGTTTCACCCACTTGCTTTGCCAGCTGTCAATACTCCATTTTCCGCAAACTGTCCAGCAACTCCAGTGTCCTTTCATGAAAGAATTCCAGATTGCAACAGGCACGGCAAAGAAGGCGATTTAACTTAAGGCTATCACAGAAACAAGTATGACAAATCAAAAACTGCTTTTTGTGTGCATAAATGCTAACCCAAGATCCAACTTTCGGCTTTGAAATAAACTACATGGACCATCTACAGGCATATGTTTGCTGTCTATATACTCCAAGAAAGAGTAAAAAATACTGAGATTAATGAAAGCCTGCCTTTCTTTCTTTTCCTTTCCTTTCTTTCTTTTCCTTTCTTTCTTTCCTTTCTTTTCTTTCTTTTTTCTTTAATTTGGTATCAGTGTTTTAGAGTCTCTTTCTCTCTTTCTTTCTCTTTCTCTCTCTCTTTCTCTCTTTCTCTCTCTCTTTCTCTCTTTCTCTCTCTCTTTCTCTCTTTCTCTCTCTCTTTCTCTCTTTCTCTCTCTCTTTCTCTCTTTCTCTCTCTCTTTCTCTCTTTCTCTCTCTCTTTCTCTCTTTCTCTCTCTCTTTCTCTCTTTCTCTCTCTCTTTCTCTCTTTCTCTCTCTCTTTCTCTCTTTCTCTCTCTCTTTCTCTCTTTCTCTCTCTCTTTCTCTCTTTCTCTCTCTCTTTCTCTCTTTCTCTCTTTCTTTCTTTCTCTCTTTCTTTCCCTCTTTCTTTCCCTCTTTCTCTCTATCTTCCTCTCTTTCCTGCTGCTGCAGTCACAGGACCCACCTAAACAGGGGTGAAATCCCAATTTCCAGGCGGCAGAACACATTCTCAAACGTGCAGCTAGACTTTTGATGAGTCATGCACCACTTAGCTCTTTATCGTTGATACGGATTAAAAATTACCTACGAGGGTGACATGTAGCACACTGGGGCAAGCACCCGCCGAGCGTGTTCAGCAACACGGGCAACGCTGAGCGGCTCTCACAACCCAGCACTTGTTTCCACCTCAAAATTCACACAGCTTTCAAATCACAATAAAAGCAGAGACATTTCTTAATACACCAAAGGTAGAGCTACTGCTTTTTTCAAATTTAATCACAATTTAAAATAAGATATGGGGAATCTCAAGCTACTTTTTTTTTCTTAAAATCATTGGGAAAAACATTCTCATTTAGCAGGCAGCGCTGTTCAGCTGTTCAGCAGCATCACTCATGCTCCGTGCAACACAAAGCAATTCACGATCTTCAGAGAGAGATGTAATAAAACACAGAATCAATATAAAAATTGCACACACACCCCCCATATTTACCCACGCATACAGGCATTTGTTATTAACAAAAAAAAAAAAAAAAAGGTAAAATTTCTGAGTTTCGGTAGCTCCTTCATTTCTAACCAGATGCCTCATGTCTTCCACAAAAAAAATGCCAGGGAAGTGAGGCCCCAGACCAGCACCAAAACCTCCATCTGAGGAGTTATTTTAAAGCAACCCCCCAAATCTGATATCATTATATCTGAACCAAACAGGGATGACAAAAAGAAGCCTTTTTTAATCTAACAGGTGAATCAGAAACAGTCAGTTTCAG
>NW_010579998.1:20584-41390 GCF_000705375.1 Tinamus guttatus
TTTTTTTTTAAAAAAAAAAAAAAAAAAAAAAAAGGTAAAATTTCTGAGTTTTGGTAGCTCCTTCATTTCTAACCAGATGCCTCATGTCTTCCACAAAAGAATAATGCCAGGGAAGTGAGGCACCAGGAGAGCTGGGAAAGGTCTGGGTGGAGATGCCGGCTCCTGCCCGCGGCCGGGCTGGGATGCTCCGGATCCCGCGCCGGACAGGCCACGTCGTCATTCCAGGTGATATCCTGGACCAGCACCAAAACCTCCATCTGAGGGGTTATTTTAAAGCAACCCCCCAAATCTGATATCATTATATAGCTGAGGATGACAAAAAGAAGCCTTTTTTAATCTAACAGGTGAATCAGAAACAGTCAGTTTCAGCACTCTAATTTCCTCATTTCCTATAATTAACTGAGCTTTCAACACCTCTTCTAATTTACTGATGATTATCTTTTTATTCACCAAGTAGATTAGAACATAACTGACATTCTTTGCTACCCACCGGTTCAAATGTTCTCATCTTTCTGCATCCAAAGCAAGAAGCAGCTGTTTGGTAGTAGATTTATCTTCTTTCTTTTTAGCCATTGCAGAATGCCAAGCTTTTTACGGAGAACTAGAAATCTTCCAAAACCACCCGGGCTTGCTTTGCTCTATTTACTGCACACTGCTCAAGAATCATCTCTTTGTTTGTTTTAATCTCAATTAATTTAATCTTGCAAAGGGGTGTCTGTTTTATCAACCTGTTTGCCTGTCCCCTGGACGAAGCATAGGAGCAAGCTTGGATAGGGGAACATGTTCCAAAAAAATCTGTTACTGGATACTGTCCAGGTAATTTCCATTGCTCTTCATGACACAAATGTATCCAGTTATAGCAGAAATTATCATTAGAAGCAGAAAACAAAGCATTTCTTAGAATTATTTAGAGGTTTTGCCTTGTTTTGCAAACATAATGTAGAGCTTTTCTCTGTTTTTCTTTCCATGGCTTTCCAATAATGGATAGAATCTTCTTTATCACAGTTTTTTGAAATAACAGCACCTGGATGTCTACTACTGAGAAACCCACCAAGTGCTAATGTTCTCCAAACTACTTAATAAGTATTTCTGCTAACGTGAATTGTCTGAATTATTTCTAATCTAACAGTATCTTCAAATACCATTTTTGGGAACCCTTCATGCTGTCCCTAACGTCTTATTCACTAATTAGAAGATAGATTGCTGGCTCTGAGCATCTGATGGGCCATTTTCATCTGTCTCTCATATTTCCAAATAAACAGTTTTGTCCTCTCTCTCTCCCTATTTCCCGTGTGTGGAAAGTGCTTCCAGTAACCGTGCAAATGGTACTGTCCTTTGAGTGCTACCTAGAGCAAAGCAATGGCAAATGCCTGCCAGACTGGTGGTATCATCATGTTGCTTCCATGGTCTTCCCCATTCGACTGACTGACTTACACTTGAGTTGTCTCCTCAAACTAAATTCTAGGGGAGACTTTTAAGCCAAAACCTGAACAAAACTTTGCACGAGTGATCGTGTTGCATAACTTGGATCCCAAGGCACTACATAGTGCAAAAGTGTTTTTGTTTTTAAATTGTTTTCTAAATGGAAACACAAACATACCAAGATGCTAAATGACTGTCAATAGCAGAAACAGATTAACGATACGGTCACATATTGTCCCAAACAATTCAATTTGTGGTAATTCATATTGCTCTACTTGTGTTTCTTCTGCTTTTAATAGGTTTATTCTAGGATCTCCCCTTAAGCATCCAACACAAGGGTCAAAAACAGGAGTCAAATGTGCATCAAAGCAGGTGGTGTAAAAACCAAACCTTTGCACAGCTCTGCAAATTGAGAACTGCCTCCTGGCCCTGATGGGCAGAACGGCAGCGCATGCAAGTGATGCAGCCAACATGACTTCCCTGCATTCGCTGAGTGTGTTTGCAGAAATGTGGGAGTTTTTATTTTACGGCTTGAAAAATTTCTTTTGAGCCGCAATCTTTTCCTTTTTTAGGTAATTAGCAATACTCATCTCTCAGATGTGTGTAAACACAAGTAGCAATAACAAAACAATGTATCTCAATTTATGACTAAAGGAAATTCTTGGCACGGCGAGCACGCTGCTGTATTTACTGATTTTACAGTGTAAACACATATGTTGCAAGACAGATGGACCTTTCCCCCCCAGCTTTCAGCAATGGGTGTCTCATCAGGGAAGGGATTAAGGAGATCTTAAAATCTTTAAACAAGGTTTCAGAGGCCTTGCCATGGGCGGCCGTCCCTAAAGGCCGGGATTATGTGGCACAAAGGGGTGGGAACAGCCAGGCCTCGCTAACCAGATCATTCAGCAGTGTTTTAATTATATTACAAAAAAGGGGTTAACGGTAGAGTTTACTATCAACTGCAGCCAGGTGGCTTTACAAGATAATTTTGGGGGGGTTGGCCCATGGCAAGCAATTCCTAAATCATCCACTCACAGCAGAGAGGCCTGAGATTTTAAACTGACTAGGTCCAATACAAAAATACTTTTGCGAAACAGGCACAGTTTCAAATTATTTTTGATACACTCTGCATCTACAAAAATACTTTTTTCTTTTTTTTCTTTTGAGAAATACATAATCATGGATTTATAAATAAAACAAAAATTCACATCAAGGCACTCACAGATTTGCCAGACTATAAACTTTTCACTTTTAGTTTCTGTTTGGTCAAAGGTCTATTTTAATATTTGTAGAATGAAAGTCCATGCTATAAATATCAACAAGTTTTTTTTCTTTTTTTTTCTTCAAAAGACTCAGAGGGTGCAGCATGCACACAGTCAGGGACACCTATAGATCCTTATCTGGACCCCATCAGTAGCTGAAGTAAAGGATCTCCATTTATGCCTATTCTTTTTTTCCTGCTCTTTCTAGTGTTCTATACAGCATAATCCAAATTTTCCTTCCAAGGAGCTACAGCAGTCCATATTTTTCCTATTTTCTTTTATCCAGGAGTAATCTACTTCATTATGTTTATCTGGGGAAGATAGACAAGAACCTCATCATCAATGCTTTAAAATTAAGTAGGAAGATGACCATCTCTTTCACTTCTCACTGGGTCAGTGATACCCGCAGACTTTACATTGAGTTCTAAAACTTGCCTCAGGTAGACAACAATCTCTCAAAGGCAAGAACATAAAATGCACACAGAGAGCAAAGTAAAGGTGTCTGCATCGACTAAGGAAATGATAGGCTTATAAAGCTTCTTTGTCCGCTGTACTTTAGAAGTTATTAATTATTTTTTATGCAAGATCAAGCAAGGGAGTGAGAATTGATGTCTAAACAGGTTTGAAAGAAAAGGAAATGAAGAGAGAGGAAGATGCGATGAGCATCAAGGACAACACGTGAATTCTTTTCCCTTCAGCTCATAAAAACTGACACCAGTAAGAAACGAGCTATTTCCTAAACCAAAACAAGCTACCACATTCAGTTTGGTCATGGGTTCAGATGAAAGCTACATTAACAATGTAAGATTTTTCTGCTGAAAAATCAGACACTGTACCAGCAATGCGTTACGGCTTTGCCCCGCGCGCTTGCTGCTACATCTTATTGCCTTGCATGGAAGAGGAATGTGATCCCGCCGGCTGCATCATGATGCTCTTACAGGGAAGACTCCAGCCTTGTTTTGAAGTCCTCCTTGTCGAGACCGCTAATCTCGCAGTGTGAGACCATGTCTTCTCCCCCACCTCCATGGGCATCTTCTGCTGCTCTCTAATTTACACTGACAGGCTGATTTTGAATACTATTTTTTTTTGCAGTTCACTATGTCCATTGCCAGCAAAATCTTCATGGAGTATAATCCCATTTTTTCAGCACAGTAACTTGCAAAACAGCAAACATTATGCAAAAGGTAGGTGATAAGAACTGACTGGCATTCTCATATGTTATGGATGAACACACTCTAATGCTACTTAAAAGATTTAACGTCTGATATTCTCCTAATGAGATTAGGGGGACAAGGAATTGAAAACAAGGGATGTTTACAATTACCAGCACCTGAAGAGCAATGATGTCACATGGAAAAACAAACTTTCCACCACGGATGAATTTCCTTGACAATGTAAATGTGTTCATCTCTAATTGGAACATAACAGTATGCAAGGCCGTTTCAACACTGTAACTGCAAGAATAGAAATGAATTCAGCAAAGTATAATGGTCAATGATTACAAGATTAAAATTACCATAAAAATACACACATGTAACTGAATTACTGAGAAAAATGAAACTGTAACATAAGAAACATGAAAAAAACATTATTATGTAGAGTGACACATAAGACAGTCCATAAGACTTAGAGTCACCTTTTGCAAGGGGCTGTAAGTCATACGACTGACTTATGTCAATCTACATAATGAGGTTTTTTTTTGCCTTTGGATTGTAATAATTTTTCCTACATTTTCTTCTTTTTTTTTCTTTTTTCTTTTTTTTTTAACATAGAACTTTTAAAGTTAGCTTCGATAGGATTATCTTGTTATACTTTCATCACATTTGCATTGCTAAGGAATATAAATCAAAATAATGTTTGGATTATGTTCTTTGTGAAAGGCTGGTCTCACCAAAACCCATCTTCTCTATTTTATTCCTTATCTCTGCCATTAAAATGCTGTAGAACTCTGCACCTTCTGACACCTCTTTTGTTGGCTCCTGCTTCCCCTATCACACCATATATCCTGCTGACTCTCCTTGCCCTGTTGCTATTTTAGGGTCTGACTCAAAACCCTCTGAAAAGAGAAGAACCCTATTCATTTCAATGCTGAGTGATATTAACTTATCTTTATGACATAGTAAAATGTCCTGTCCTCACTGTAGCCATTAAATTTGCCAATTCATTGTGCCCGCATACTCAGTCTTCCTCCTTCCAATCTGCACTTTTACTCTCCTGTGTTCTTTCCCAAAGGCAAATTTTGGAAAGGGTAGAAATTTCAAGTCCGTTGAATCATAGCAAAAGGGGTAGCGAGATTTAAAAACTAATCAATTTGCCAGAATAAGGCTTTGTTGGAAGGCTGGATGAAGTTCTGTTTACACCAGTAGTTGTGTTGTCCGCACACTGCAGCTGAGTCCAAGGCGCAGTCCCACCAGCTTTCCCCCAGTACCAAAGCAGGCCCACGGCCTGGATGCTCTTTGGCCAAGCAGGTTTTAAGCTCCACAGGGGTGCAGGATTCTGAGCCGGGGGGTCCAGCGTGGCCCAGATGGGCAGCCCAGCTCAGCTCAGCCCCACAGGGCCTCAGGGACGTCGAAGGCCGCAGCGGGAGGGAGCTCAGGGCCTTCACCCCTCACAGCTCTGCCTCATGACACAGCCCAGGGCCTTGGCCAAGGGGAGATGAAGGCTTAGGTGTACCCTCCACGGGTCCCATTAGCTTCTTACAAACACAGGTTTCCACTGGTTTCCACTTCCACTGGTTTAACAACGAGCTTTTCTACTACTTTTAGTTCTGGGTCTGCTGACGATCCCAGAGGAATGATGATTGAGACAGGCAGCAGGCTCCAGAGCAGGGTTTGCTCTCGCTTATCTCTAGGAAATTCTCTAATCTTCCTTGGTCACTTCTGGGAACACCTAATTCTCTTGGCTGATTGCATCTGAAACCAAAGCAGCCAGCCGGGGCGTGATGGGGAGCCTTGCCAAGCCATGGATCTGCACGCACATCTACATGTCAGCCCAGCCAGGCCTCAGCAGAAGATGCCTAAGCCATGACGCTTAAAAGTCCAGCTGTTTTACAGATCTGTAATAGTTCAGTAAGAAATTTTGTTTCTGTAATGACAATTTAAAGCTGAGACATCATGCATCTGAGTTAAAAAAACAAACAAAAACCTTATCTATTTTGAGGCCTTGACCCATGCAGTGCTTATTCTTGAAAACCTCTTATCAACTTCTAGAAGATAAAATACCTTGAAAGGAAATGCAGATCTCATTAAGGTAACTTATCAAATCCTATCTATACTTTTAAAAGTAAACCTATTAAATACAATGAAGGCAAGGAAGACTTTTCTACCTTCCTGTAGATTTCTTAAGGTGGAGAGTTTTGAGGATTTATGTGGAGGCTTTTCCAGGATTTAGCCTGAACAACGAACCCTTGATGTTTTACTCTTCAGAGGTAGGATGTCAAGTTAGGCTGCCAAACTAAAATATACTTTTGAACCTATTTTTTAATAAAGGTATTGAAGTAGAGATATAGAGTATGCCAAGAATGAAAACCCAAAACAAGCATTGAAGAAAATGACACTTTTGCCTAAGGGACAAACTAGAATCTAATCTCCCAAGAGTAGAGAAACTGCTTTCAAAAGCAGTTTTCAAAACGCTTTCAAGAAGGCAATCATTCAACTTTTTTTAAATACAAATTTTAGCTGCTGTGTTTAAATATCTGCCTCACTGATTATAGGGAAATGAAATAGCTCAAACCCTTACATTAGTCATACTCCACTTCTACCCGTTAGTGATGCGTCATACCACTGATACATGTCACAATTTCCTCATATAAAAATGTTCCTTCAAAAAGCAGAAATTTCTCAAATGCAAATATAAAATGTAAAAAAGGACTTAAAACAAAGGTAACATATTGGATAACATACACTGTTTACGTTCTACTCATATATTTTTTGCTCCAGCGAAGGGAAGTTCAAGATTTTAAGAGATGCTCTTCAGCATTCAGATACATTGTCATTCTTACCCTACCCTTACCTCACCTTTTCGGTAAGATCCTGTGTATGCAAAAATTTTACTCTTTTAACATTTTCTTT
This sequence comes from Tinamus guttatus, assembly GCF_000705375.1. Next base: position 27,339 of record NW_010579998.1, read on the forward strand.
GCAGAATCATCACGACAACATTGTTAATAAATAATAATATATTTCATTCTTTTGTTCCATGGGGTACGTGCAATCTCATAAAACGCCATATAGGAAAGGAAATCAATAATTTAAAAAGATATAAAAATATTTAGGCACTAGAGCAATTTTGTCCATATAATTATTTACCCTTTGCGTGTAACATAAGTACTTGACCTACTGCAGTTGGGTTATAAAGTACCACTGCAGTACACACTCAGAAATTATTTGTCTCAAGTTTTCTCTCTAACATTCTTTCTGTTAACAGCCAGACACATTTTGCTGCTTCTTTTATAGGGCCATTTCAAGAAACATCATCATCCCCTTGTCTTAAGTCATAACTTCATTTTAGTCATAAGCTTGCTTCAATATTTATCTCCAATTTACTTTAACTACAGTGCAATAGAGGGACTTGAAGAGGCTAAGATGAAATACAGATTTTTTTTCACATTATGTATTCTGAGGGCATGATGTTAGGAGCACTTTCATAGAGCAATCTCAGCAAGCTGTTGTCTGTGGAGCAGAGTCAGATAACGGAAAGCCAAACTTAGAAATAAAGATTTTGTAAAGGTTTTCGAAGCACCCCTGGGACGAGCTGCTGATGACACACGAGCCTGCTCGTGTTCCTCTCTCGATGGCATCGTGTCATCAGCCATGGGATCCCGCGGTGGCTGCTGGATACGTGAATCCCTGAATCCCATGGGTTTCCAGAGGACATTCTGCTCCGTGGAAAGCTCTGATCCTGCAGGGCAGCGAGAGGAGGACCCATCTCTCTCTCTCTACAAGAACGAATTTGAAAAGCAAATGCTTGCACTTGATAAGGCTGCCCGCAAAGAGCTGGAGCCACCGTCACAGGCAAGGCCGTATTGTTTGACACCAGCCCATCACCTAGTCCACCGCAGTCAAATGACTTCAATAAACACCTTGAACACAAATGAAGTAAATCGTATGGAAAACATGTTTGTTTTAAAAGCACGAGGATGCTCCCGTCCAAAATTCTGTTTTGCACTTGGTGAGAAAGAGCCTGTTTTAGCAAGCTTCAAAACCACGTTTTGGAGCTCCTGAGAAAACAAGCTGCGTAGAAACCCGCCAGCTCGGACAAGCAGAGCAAACAACCGAAGGGAAACGCGGCAGCGCTCGACTTTCCCTGGCTAAACAGATTAGCAGCCTTAGACAGGGAGGGCAGCGCGAGCCCCCTGGCATCCACGGGCACGGGAGCCCGGCCTGCTCATCAGGGGCTTCCTCCTGAGCTCCCTGCCTTCCGCAGCAGCTCTGACCTTCCCGAGGGGCTCCAGGCGGAGAACACGCAAGGAGCCCTCCGGTAACGCGTGGGGAGCGCTGAAACCGCTGCGGCTGCTTCGTGGAACTGGAACGCAGGCTGCTCCCAACCCGAAACCCAGCGGGACTAGCAGGAGCAGCGGCAGGGCCGTCCAACGCGCGGCTTGCGAAGCGCGGATGCAGCGGGGAGCACGCTGCCTTCCGGAGGGGCTCTCCCCGCAGGGCTGCGATTCCAGAGCCAGCGCAGCAGACGGTGCAGCCAAAATATCCAGACTCACATCAGCTCGCATGAAAGTCCTTTTCACTTCCTTTAGTTTAAGGTAAAATTTGTGCATCTTGCATTTCTTTTTGCGCTCCTGAGAGGAAGCTGCCAGCGGAGGCAGCTATTTCTTGGACACAGCCTGGCTTGTTCCCAGGAAGGTCCAACTCCCTCTTTCCATGAACACACAGGAATGACCCATTGGAGCCAGTTTCTTGGCTTGCTTTCCAGATGGTTCATAGGATCAGAGTGCCTGGGGCTGGTGACGCTCTGCTCCTTCCCGCTGGGTGACGTTGGGGCTGGTGACTCCGAGCGGCTGCTCCAGGCCACCCGCCAAAGAAACGAGGTGCGTTTGGTGCTTGTTTTTAATAGCAGCGAGAGGCACTGCCCATTCATCAGCTTTTACGCAAACCTTGGCATCGGAGATTCCTTCGGAGCAACTGCTAATCCAAGTAATCAACCAACAGTCAACTGACACTATTCAAAGCTAAATGATGGATATACAGTGCATTGCAGTCACTGCACACATGTGTTTGCAGACACACACAGATGCATCATTCTCAAAAAATTGTCATGGTTACAGTAAAAAGCTCCTGGTTTCGGACACTCTCTAGGTGAGGATGGCCTGGACGAACCATTTCAAAAGGTATCAATGAAGCAGCCCAACGTTCTTGGCACAGAATGTTGCCAGGCTTTCTGGAATAGAAATGGAATTAGAGCTTATAGCCCCTCCTGATACAAACAAGTCTTCAGTTTTGCTTTTCCAACAACTATTCTACTTTAAATGCATTGGTAATTTATATCTTATTGGATTTTTTAATTTGGCTAACTGTATCATTAACTTTAAAGGTATTCTCAAATCAAGGACACTGAGCTCAGGTTGGTCGTACCTATTTAAATGATACGATCCAATTGATGGGCAGTGGGAATCTTATCAACAAATTTACCGGCGCTATCATGTTATCTTGGAAGCAGAAGAGTTGCACTAATCCTTTGAACTCCACACATTTGGGGAATATCACTCGTGTGTGATAGGTTTTATACTGTAGTACAAAATAAAGGTGTTTTTCTCTCAAATTTCTCATACAGATTCAACCTAATTCCATAATATCCGTAAGTGCTTTTCTACTGACTTCATGCTAGCTCAAAGCAAACGTCCATAACTCAAGCATGGCTTTTCTTCTTGATGCAGAGCTCCATGGATATTGACACAGCAGCGCTGATTTGCACCTAGTTCTCCTTTTTTATTCAGATGAACTCTGCTGTGCAAACTTCATTACCATCTACAAAGTGGCTGGGGTTTTTGAAGGCTAAATCACTCTAACGTGTGCATACTACATTATTATAACTTATTGCAATATATTCTGTACAGAATGCTACATGCTCTCACTGAACAAGCAACACAGCAGATTTGCTTTAAAAAAGCCAACCCCCAAACAGGCAGACAAACAAAAACTCCCTCCACTATTTAGAAAGGTCATGTCTGAATACTAATATTGCTGAAAGTAACACTGAGGCTTCGAGGCAGGAAGAGTATCGTATATTCTTCTCATGGGATTAATACTTAATTTTCTCTATTTACATAAGAATACAAGTCTGAAGATACCACATCAACCTCTCAAAGGCTGTTCTTGAATTCAGCAACAATGCCACATCCCTTCAAAGTAAAGCAACAATATTTTTACTGAACTTAAAAATGTTTCCTAATTTTATATGTTTCAATATAAGAAGAAGCAAACATAAAATGGCTGGTTGTTCCACACACTTCTAGTCTAATGGTACAGACCTATTCCAGAAGGTTAAATATCACTCAGACAATCTAAAAATGAACCACTGCAAGTACAGGTGGTATGAAGACAACTGTGCAAACCCGGGGGCTGCTTTGCACCTTCTCTCTCACCCATATGAGACTGGCTCCATATTTTATTCAACCTGTTACCTGTTGCAGTCCTTTTGCACTAACAGCAGACTTCAGCAAACACACACACTTCCCTCCACCTGCAACTCTCCTTGATCCATCCAGGCTTTATTAACATCTCTCTGAGATGAACTAAAACTAAAATCTTCATCTACGCTGCCTGTCCAGTGAAGTATTCAAAATCTGGATCTGGATCTGTTTTTCGGGTGAACCTGTGTCTAGAATCAACACAGTATTCGGAAAACTTTATTAAATAAAGCACTATTGAAAAAATACAAACGCTTAAATTCCAATTTCAAAAAGAAAAGCACAAACAGCTCCCCCATGACATTCTGACCCAGCCTTTGAAAACAAATGTCAAAACCACATGAATGGTCTTTTTAATTAGTAAATGTTATATTAGGGATAACAAGTTATAGCTTTCCAACTACTAGTAAAGTATGGGAAATCTGGTAGTAATTGGGGTATATGCAATTTTTTTCCCAAAAGCAGCTTTAAATGACTGAATGCTTGATTTTTTTCTATTTTATGTATTTTCATAGCAGCATCAGTTTGGTGGGTTATTAAAAACATACTGGTTTGATTCAGAAACATGGAAAAGCTTCTGCAGCAATGAATGCAGCAGAGCCTCGTTCAGCTCTGGTTGCTCAATTAGTGATTTCTAGCAAAACTGATGACCTGTTTGGGCTCTCAGCAACCCTGGATTTCTTGTTCTTTCTTCTAAATTACACTGTGTTTATTCAGCTATGATAGATATGTTCAGATTAAACCCACTTAAATGTCCTGAGACTCACTCTGATATTTTCAACGTTAGCCACAAAAGGATTATAGTTTTAGGGCATGATTCTTATTAGCAGAATACATAGCAAACTCTAAAATGCCACTGAAAGTTTAGGCTGTTATTTTTATTTCAGGGAATCCATTAGATGGGATATATAATAAACATATATCTATCCCTACCAGCTCACCTAAGCAAATATCCTTGTAAGGAAGAAAAATGTATAAACGTTCAATGAGATACATAAGTATTTTTTCCTATCTGGCTCACTCAAATATGAAAAGAGTTACTTGTAAAATCCAAATCAATGGTTATAGTAATTAAATGGTATTAGAGCCTTCTCCATTGTTTTGTTTCTAGCACAAATAAGTATACTGTCATACACAAACATTTATAATTTTCAAAACAAATTTATTAAAACAAACTTTTAAGAATAAGATTCTTTGTAAGAGGTGCTTTTTTGGTTCTTAGACTCACTTTACTATGGTATATTTAAATAGAAGCAGAATGCTTCACTCCCTGATACAGCACTGATGCCTGCTTCTGAACTGCTTTACTGCTCTAAATATACATTTTTAAAATAAGCATATTATGCATCCTTGAGAAAAAGCCATTCAGATGAGGAATGCTGAGCTTTTTAGACAGGGAATTTGCATTTCAAAAATGAAATTTAAAAAAAAAAAAAAGGAAGCCTGCATTCCATCTAAAGAAGACAGTTCTCTTGAATTATTTTCCCTTATATCAAGGGTAGTCCTTAAGAGTAGAATAGAGGGAGTAAACAAAGTATTTCTTAAGATTCTTCAGAGAAGTTTCCTCATGAGGAAAGAAACACACATCTTGCGTAATTAAAAGAAAATATTGAGAAAAATGGATGCCAAAGTTCTGAACTTTCCACAGCTGACACAGCAACCTCATGGCTCAGATACTCTTGGTACACGATTTAAAACTTCCTTTCATGCAAAGACGCAATTTCCTCACATCATCTCCTAGCAGACAATTTGGTAACATCTCCATAGAAAAGTTTACAGTCTGTTTTCAAAATTATTACAACCAGAGCCCCATGAAATCTGTCAGTTTGCACTCACAGTTCAGTTTAGAGCTGGGTGCCAGCGCATTGACATGGATCCAGGAATCTGCAATGATCATTAAGCCTGGTCCCATCCGGCTTCATTATTTCTCTCTTTCTTCTCTAACACCCATGGAGCAAACAGACCAGGGAACTTTAGCACTTCTATAAACTACTTTTCTAATTGCTTTAAGAGATACTGTACCTCTCCTTAAGGCCACACTGAGAAATGAGACGGGCAGCAGCCCAATCTCGTTATTCTCATCCCCTTTCCAACAAACACCAAGAAAAACTGTTGCTCCTTCCCAGCTCTGCAACCACCCTGGTCCTTTGTAGCCGACATGGTCCAAGAATGAGCCACAACACTGGAAATTTCACAGAGATGCTCTGCCTCTATCCACTCTCATTCCCTGGGAATGAAATTGTAAATGCCATGTCCAGCGGTTCCTACAGTCACTACCTAACATGTCGCGTTGTTATGAACACCGTTTGAACAACAGACAAACAAATGGGCTGATGCCTGAAGCAAAAGAGGGAATTGGGATGGAAAACGTCTTCTGTGGAAGAACACTGCAGCCCATCTATCTGTGGCACGACTCATTCCAAGAGTTAGGAATTAGATCTCAAGGAAGATCTGAATCTGCAACACAACTTGGTAAGCTCGAGGATCTACAAAAACGAATACGGAAGACACATGGAAAAATCCAGTCTCAGGGAATACAGTCAACTTAGAGACCTGATAAAGTTTCAGTGCTGAAATCAGATCAAACCAGCACCTGCCATAATTTAAAAAATTCCAAAGTTTAGAACAAAACCTGCATTTGTTTAGCAAACACTATTCAATCATAGATATCTCATTTCTGATTGAAATCATCAGTGATTTCAATTATCACTGGAATGAGTAGCGATAATCACTTATTGAGTCTGAGCTGGCAGGAATTCCCTGTCGGGACTTCTCTTTTCATAGGGTCATTTTAATGTAGAGGTTGCCAGTTCAGACAAAATAAGAACACCGAACATACTTATTCCTACTCCTGCCATATAGCCCATAAAAATACTTATTTTTTTAGCTTCTATCTTCTGAAAATATCACTGTGGTGTCAGCTGATACCTTCTGTGCACCAGCTAAGATCGCAAGCAAAAGGAATTCTCGGAAGAGGAACAATTGCAGCACAGGCAACCTATAAAAATTGCTACTGTCGTGAACAAAGTTCTGTGCAAATATAAGTGTTTGTTGTCTAGTGTTTTTCACTATGTGCACAGGACCTTCCGTTATCCTTATCCCTACACATCTATGGATATCAAAGTGCAAACTACATCCTTTCACCTTACATTCTCAGCCAGACTTTCCTCTCACGGGCTCTTGATAGAGAAACAAAAATGGCTTATGCTACCTTCAATTTTATATCATGACCACCTTCTAGACACTAAATTCTTCATTCCTTGAATTCCCTAAGCAATGCAGACCCAGTGGTTCACCAGGCTTGCAAAGCTTCTCACCCGCCTACTCCCTACAGCTTATAGAGCCTCTGGCTCCTTCCAGCCAAACTGGAATGAGGAAAAAGGGCCTCAAATACATGGGGTTTGTAGTGGAGACGAAGGGGAGAGACTGCGGGACAGGAGCTTCATCCAACCCGCTGTTCACCGAGGAGCTGCTTTGCCTCTGAAACAGGCTGAAGCTACAGAAAACATTTCACCATTCTGAACCCGGCAACCAGTAGGTTTTAGCGTTTTAATGGTTGTAGAAGTGTTTCTATTCCCCACAGCTGGTGAATAACATTCACTGTAATTTTGTAAGTAAAGTTTTGGTAAGTTTTAATCAGGCATACTCTTTTAGCATTTCAGTACACTTGCATGTTTCTACCTTTTTAAGGAGTTTATAGGATTTTATGGTTTTTGCACTGCTTCTGCTTAGGTCAGTGTCAAAACTTCAGCTGAGGTTCACTGCAAGCAATTCAATCCACTGGCAAGAAAAATCACAGCTCCTAATGTGGATGTGCTCTCTTCTCTGACGAGAAAATCACAGAAACAAGACTAAAGATGGTTCTCCTCACCGCTTTTATTTAGTATTTCATTTATGACTGTTCACGGATGTTTTTTTTAATTAGCACTCTTTCTAATTGGGAACCTTTTGTGCCATTTTCGTGGCTGCCCCAGCAGAGCATCCCAACGAGGACCACAGCCAGGAAGCTGCGCTCGCTGTTTAACCACAGCTACATGCTTGAGGCTAAAACCCTTTGTAAAGATGCTAGGCTTGATTTACAGTCCAGACAAACTGTTTGAACAGGGCCTAAGAGGATTCTGCTTTAATGCTCCGAAGGAATAAGGCTCTTTAAGGCAGAAAAAGCCTCCTAATGGAGTCGGAGTCTCGGCTATCGCACAGGCCGGACAGAGGCTCCCTGGCAGCCTCTTCCAGGAGCAATCCCGACCTGCCAGCGCTAACGCCGTGACCTCCTAATGCCTAACGCCCATGGAAACGATGAGGTTAAACGCTCCAATGTTATTTTCACAGTGAGTAATGATTCTCACCACGCAAAGTGCTAGACGGCAACATTAAAATAGGCACTGTTCCTTCCAAACATCCCCGTTCGCACACTGAGTGTTGTTTCCTGAGGTTTGTATGTCAGGAGAAAGGTTCGAGACTGAGCATCTGATCACACAAAGAAGTCTCTTACATGGCAGGTCCACAGCACCATCCATTTCATTTAATGCCTAACTATTTGGTAACTGCTTATATTCAGTTTTGCACCAGCTTGAATGATTTCAGCTTTTAATGTGCCTCATCTCATTCCAAGGCACATCAATCCATGAGTAGATCACAGCACCTTGGAATACTAATGCTTGTCACATACTTTAATCTCCTCTAAAAGGTCTTGTTCGTTGTGTGCTTAAATCTCTTAATAGCTTTTTTTTTTTCTCCTCAGGTTTTTACTTTTGTGGCAACTGATTCCAGTTAGGATGAAGTTTGCTTAATTTTCATTTTACTGAAGTGTGAGAGCAATAATCTAAAAGCCTACATTATTTCTGTATTAATAGAAAGGTAAAATTGCTTTTTCTAAAAATGATTTTCTTCCCAAGTACGAAGCGCTCTCAAAAATGTATCTATATTAACAAAATAAACTTTTCAAACTGCAGAGAGGCATGCAAGAACTCATATGTGGTCCCCAAGAGGATCACTCAGACATACACAAGCGGATGCCATGGTTTATTTCTAATGTTATTACACAGAGAGCGGCACTCGTTGCTTGCATGCGTTTGTGCACCGGCCCCGTTGCTCCTTCCCCGTCGCATGGGCCCTGTGGCTGATATAATTATTATATTTTAATTCTTTACTCATTGCTCGTTTGAGGCCACATGAAGATTTAGCATTAAGTTCTCTCGTCTTGTTAGTCAGTCCGCAGCTTCAGACTCATCAATGTTCACGGAGCCCTTCAGCTCTCTGGAGTGCCCAAATAAACTACCGCACTAATCAGCATCATTAGGGACCTGCTGGGGGAGAAACACAAAACAAAACTAACCCAAAAACATCTTCTGCCTCCACTGTGGAAATATTAACCAAACAGCAGTCCTTTTTCCCACTCACTGCCATCCATGCTGTTTGGGAATTGCTATGCCCCCCCATCTTGAAGATTTCAGTCTTCATTACTTTTAAAGGAGTGATACTTCACAAATCATAATCTGAAGTGCTCTTACACTGCAGTTCCTAGCTAAACAGTATGTTAGCAGTTACAGCATTAGGGATGGGGCAGGATAAAATATTTTCTTGTTTTAGTCTGTCAAAATACTCCCTGAAACTAACATAGCTAATACATTAAAATATTTATGTGAAATCTGTCTGTTCAGCACTCAAGCACAGAACTAGTAAGTATAGTCACATTCTTACTGGATGTCAATCAAGCCATGAGTGAATGGAATTATTCAATTAAAGAGCAGCAATATAGAAGCCACTACATTTACACCCTGCTACCCAGTAAATACTACTTATTTTCATTTTAAATATGCAGGACAATGCCACCCTCACACTCCTTCACAGTTCTCTACATTCACCTTTAAAAATATGAAATAAAGGAGATTAAAATCAAACATGAGCTGTTTATGAAGTGCCATTTTGACAGTCCAGGAACCTCTCTCTTTACCAGGGAGGATCTGTAACTATTCCTCTGTCAAATGCCTAGTCAAGCAATGGTCCCCCATGGGTGATAACTGAGGTCAAACTATATCCCCCGTTTGTTCAGACTTCCAAAACGATTTTCAGCTGTGACAGTGGCTTTTACTCGTCTGTTTGATATGGACATACAACCACGACGCTTTGGGTGGAGATCAGTCCAGCTCAGACCAACACGCAGCCGTTTGATGAGAATGACGAGACCGGATCTCAGCTTGTGCCTGAAGACCCCCACGTTCTTCCAAGCTCCAAGATCCTCAGTTCTGGATGTGTCCCGTTTTGAGCATTCCCCACATTCCCACATACCCGCTGTCTCTCTCGCCCTCTCTCTGGCACTTTCTCCAAGCCACGTTCCCTTTCCTGAGTCACCTCCTTTTCCTTTTAGCCGGTGTTTTCAGCCCTCCTCCTCCCGCACTGTTTGCCCTCCCCTGTGATCCTCCCGCCTCGGCCTTGGGTTAATTATCGGTCTCTTACTGCTTCCTTTTTTTCCACCCACTCCTCACCACTACAAACGCCTTCGCTCAGGCCCATTCTCCGCCCTTCTCCTCAGAGCCCCTGTCCCACGTTCACACATTTCCCATTCCTCCTGCCTGACCAAACCGCCGTCCTCCTCCTCCCGCTGCCGCCTGGGCTGACACCACGGGCCTGTGGGGACACGTAGGCCCTTCCTCGCGTGCAGGAGGACGAGGAGCAGGAGCAGAGGCCGTGGCAGGGCTGTCACCGCGTCCCCGCGGGCAGGGGACAACACGCGCTGTCTGCTCCCTGCCGCACGCGCGAGATTTCCACAGAGCCATCCTGGAGCAACACACTGGGCACCAAATGGCTGTAAGTGTGACACTTGGCAGGCCTGGCTGCCAGCATTTGAACCTGTGGTTCCAGAGAGTCTAGATATTAGTCTAGGAAATCCAACCTGCTGCTTGCACGATGAAACCATCCCCATTTTAAAACCTGCAGCCTTATTCCTCTGGAATGTCCCCTCAGATACATGGAATAGCCAACCGTGCTGGATAAGCACATTTGCTGGATGCTTTGACTAAAATGATCAGAAGTAAAATAACTCTGTTGACATTTAAACCGCCCTAATCTGTCTGCAAAGCTATCACTCCAGTGAGATGGAGAGGAGCATTTATTATCTCCGTTTGTGCCATACACAGTATTTTTGCAGTGTATCCCCTAATACTCCACAGGTTATCCTTGCAATCAGAGGTCCGTTCAGCTAAAACATCGAAGGAGAGGCTGCTGCATGGGCACCCGGGCGCATGGTCAGGAAAAGCAGGCAAACAAGCCCACGTGTCCTTCAACAACTGATGAGGGACTGCAGCGGCGGCTCTTCAGAAAATGAACAGCCTTGAACATTTAGAAAACCTGAGAAGTGGTCATTTTTATGAATGTCATTGGAGAGTTCAATAGTAAACTCAATAAAAAGACGTTAATCATTTTTTTGCAAATATTAAATGCCTATCTTAATTACTAGTGTTTAACAGCCACAGCCACTATCATTGTGACTCCTTTAATGCCCCCTTCTGCACAAACATCTTCCATCTAAACAACAGAAAATAGTATCAGAGAAAAGGTAGCAAAACATACCTGAAATTTCTGAAGTAGTAGCTCTATTCTAACACTCCCAGGTAATTATTACCCTTAATAACACCAGATACGATCAAGGCTTTTAACAAAAGCAATGCTGCTTGGAAACCATCTACTACTACTCATAATTTGACTGCTATGAAAAATTGGCAGCTGAGGAATAAATGTACATTATTAACGACAAGTACGTGATGAGATGTGCAAAATCTCTGCACAGAAAGGGTAAGAATGGGTTAAATCCCTTCATGTTAGAAGGGGCAAGTTGCACAGTCTGTCTTAGTCAAGACAGGCTATAAGAAGGACCCTCTAACCATGAGATGACAAAAAACAGGTTTAAAAGAAAAGGGGTTACATAAGTCGGAAGGGGCTTCCTTAAATATTGAGGTGCACTGTATATAACTAACTACTGTTTTAATAATACTGTTTCTCCCACAGACAATGAGGAAAACTAGTTGGTTGGACGCTGCACCCAAGCATCAAAGTAAATACCTCTAGTCCTGGGACATGCTGTTGGAAGTACGTTGTAGTTTGAAATTCTAAGGCAAGCGACACTAAAATATTACTTTGATCCTCCTATTGTCTTACCACTGTATTGTTCTTAACCACACAGGTACTTGTAGAATAGTTTTGAGAGTCTGAATAGATCTTTGAGAAACAAGACATAAGTTGGAATGGGATACTTTCATTTGCTTTTTTTAAAGACGTGCAGAAAGGAGGAAAATATTTCATGGGGGAAACAAAGTAGTGTCAGTAGAGTCTCATATTAATCTTGCAAAAATTTATAATGAAAATTAGACCTATTAGGAAAAGCCTGTGCCAAGACCAACACCACAGAGTGCTCTCAAGGGAGCTGTTGGTTGCAAGAGGCCGTAACTGGACAAGCTGCCCTTTCATAGCACTGGTGTTCAGATGCACAGAAAATACATGAAATCCAGATGGAGTTTGATTTAGGGAGGCTGCAGGAATATTATGCTATGCTATTATTTATTGTGTTACAATGCTTTTCCCTTTCTTGGAAAACTGACTCACTCAGCTCTACTCACTGGAACGGAAGATGAAGCCATGGCTTATAACCATTCCTCCCTGTATTTACATATTTTAAATAATTATTCCTAAATATCACAGTAGGCATTCTGAGAAATATCTTTACAAATCTTTTTTTACATACCAAAACAGAGAGCTTTTCCTTAAGGTATACAGGAAGTCTGCAACAAACCAGAGAGAGAATAAATGTCTCCTGAATTCAACAGTGTTCAAAATTAGTCCCAAATTCCCCTTTTCTAACAGGGAAGAAGGGATAAGTAGCTTGATAAACATGACTACACCACAAAGCAAGAGTTCCACTGTCTGAAATTCATATTCTGACTCTGTCTATCCATACAGAGAGAAGCAGCAACCTAACAATAGTAATTGATAGTATTTTAACAATAATATACAAGGGTGTTCTGGTATAGCATGACTAATCACAGTGACTGACCAAATGGCATTGATTTCACCAATGTGATCTGGAATAGCCCCATTAATAAAAAAATCCATTTTGCTATTAACAAGAAATAGTAATTGCTGTGCCTGAGAGCATTTCTGGGTTTATGAAGGGTTTATGAAGTTTTCAGGTGAGGGGCATTTTTACCACAGAGGAACCCTGCCATCAAGATGCTTCAATGCCAAGAGCTGCACTCAAGTCCATATAGATTTCAACTATGACACGGAAAGCAGGCAAACACAGTAGCTGGCAGCTTTTCAAGCAGTTGGCAGAGAATAACCATAAATCCAGTTCTCCCAGTGGCCTAAAAAAATCTCGCTCTTCTTTTTACTGGAAAGCAACTCACACAGAAGTTTGTTCCAGTCAGAACATTATATGGTAGAAGAGCAATTCAGCTCAGAGTTTCACAAATATTTGTACTGAGGTTTTGCAGCCACGTGAGCACTATCCTATTTTCTAATTATTCGTCTGATACTTAGCATTAAGTTGTCTCTAAAGACACAAACTTAGTTCCCCACACTCGCTCGGTCTCTCTAAAAGTCTCACTTTTCCCTGTCTTACTAACATTTTCTCATCCGACACAAGCCACTGCCTGGTACACAGACACCAAAGTGTGACTTTCAGTTTCTCACTGCAAGACGTGGTGGCAAACCACTTCATTTTCACTTGGCGGCTTGCAAGGTGTGTGAAGGCAGCACCCAAACCTCGGAGGGAGGACGCGGGAGCGGAGCGGCCTGCGCGGGCCGGCTCATCAGCGGCTGTGGCCACCAACAGCCGCTCGGCCTCTGCGGTGTCACTTTGCATTTGTCTAGGGAAATCACGAAAGGGGTTAGACATGCTGTAAAGCAGAGGACAGGACGAATGTGCAGGTTTTAACTGGTAGATTGCTTTGCAAAAGGCAGCTTTGTTAAATCACCTTTCACCGTTACAGCACGGTACAATTTCGCCACGGAATGAATCGGTTTATAAGAATGAATCTATCTGAATGTAGGGTGTCCCTTCCTTTCTGGATTCAGATGATTAATGATTTAGGCTTCCTGTCAGACACAGTGCCACAAAAAAGCACCACGAGCGAGTCAGAACAGTGCAGGTGAAAGAGCAGCAAAGAGCACCCCGCTCACTCACCCTGCCGCAGGGCTGCGCGGGTCCCTCAACATGCCTGGGACAGCTCCATCTCTCCCGGGCTCCTTTAAACTGCAGGATTATCAGAAGGCCTCCAAACATCTCTTAATAAGGTAAAGTCTAGAGCTTTGGGGATTTTTTGAAATCATCGCTGTTGTGCAATATGGCAAGAGGTGGGATTTCCCAGCACCGCTTTCAAAATATTTTCTTCACGGGAATGTATGTAAGAGGCGAAAGAATTGAAAGAAGTGGAGTATAAAATACGTCATTTTTTTATTGTTAAGTCTCTGGTCACTGCATAACCTAGAGGCCTCCGTGTTGCGCATTTTGACTGTAACCAGATGGCTGCAGGCTGCCAAACAATCCACATCTTCAGCA
>NW_010579998.1:41428-77209 GCF_000705375.1 Tinamus guttatus
AGCAGTTTCAGTCTGTTTGTATTCCCTAAACATCAACTGTATCTCTGATATCTATCTCATTTTTTTCACAGCTCTCTGTGAAAGGTTTCGCAGTGCCTGTAAATTAATTGATTTAAGATGTTTTATTCTCTCTTTTCTGGCACATCTAACAGTCAGCCTTCTTAAGCAAGCTATGGTGGTAATATATTTCTATAGATCCAATCCAGTTTAAAAACAAAAACTTTTTTTTAAAAAAATCGGCTATCTAGATTTTTTAAAAAAATCTTGATTGTAATCAGCAATTTCATTTCATTTCATTTTCAAGTAAAGTGGTGAAAATGCAGGTGGAGTCCCATTTATCCAAAAGTAATGGGAATGTGACATTTTTAAAAGAAAATAGGTAGTGAAAATAAAATATTTTTAATGTAAACCCTGTGTTTAGGGGATTGCAATCTAAATTCAGGATTGCAATTTCAGAAGCACCAGAATGGGCGCTAAGCAGAGCTCCCTACCAGCTCCTGCTGCGGAAGGAAGCCCAAGTCATTCCTCTGGGATGGCTGGAAATCATCCCGCTTCATCCCGAGCCAGCTGGGAATGACTGAATCACCCTTCCAATTCCACAAAAACCATCCTGGGAAGAAGAGGTGATTAGCATTCCGGGTAACGGAGCCCAAAGCTAATAATAAGAAATCCATTAGAACTTTTAATTAAAACCCCCAAACTAGTCAGACAAAATTCATCCTATAGAAGGAAATTAATCTATAATATCAGTAATAATTAGCAATGTAACCTGCAGGATTAAAAATAATTAAAATAATTACATTTTGAAGTATCTTTAAATAGGTAATAGACTGCGTCAAATAAGCTAATAAAAATTATATTCAGAACCTGTAGGCTACAGCCCTGGCAGGGTACACTTTGATTATGGTCTAAAATAATGAATATATAAGAAATAAAAAAGTACCAGGCACTGGATGTTTACTTTAATTATCTTGCCTTCCCTCTTGAAGGCTACAAACCTTAGGGGCTCTTATAGGAAACATTTCTAACAGTCATATATGAAATGCGTGGCCCTCTATTCGGAGCGACCCACAAGGCACCAGGTATCCCAGTATTCCAGGAGAGCCACCAACCGCAATCACAGGGTCAGGCAATTGTGTATATAGGGATGAAATAAAAAATTCCTACCTAGGCACCAAAATATACAGCCAGTTGTCAGGGCTGACAGGAAATCTCTTTATTGGAAATTGGCAAAATAACTCTTAATAATCAGGAGGTTTTTTTCTGAGATACTCAACATCCGAAAGGTGGGGAGCAAAGGGCAGCAGAACAGTTAAGAAGCCAGGGCAGTGCAAAGAGGAAAACCTGGGTGACACTAAAGGCTAAGGGAAATTCAGAGGTGGCCTGAGGAGGGGAGAAACAACAAAACAAAAAAAAATAATGGAAACATTCCATGATATAAAGACTCAATGGATTTTGTCGAAATTTGATCAAAGAAGGCAATCTCCAAAGCTCCACAGGGAAAATGACACTGTTGGATAAGTTCTGATGGATTTAACTGGACACTGGGAGCGATTTTCTGTCTGTCCACAGTCACTGCAGAATCTTTGCAGAAAACACGTAAAAGCAGGAAGAAAACAGGAGAGGGAAACAGAATTATACAATTTCCATGAGATGTGACAAGTTTAGGCATACTGCTTAAGGCTTTTAAAAGTAGTTCTGCTATACATATTTGGCTCTGATCCAACCATTTATCTAGGTAAGATTTATGTAAACTCTTGTGTCTCAAGACAGATATCTAAACTGCACTCCACCCATACTGTAACTGCCCAACGTTTTTGTTCATAAACAACCCCACTGAGAGCTTGGGAAAGGGGAATGAAGACTCAGTCCCAAAAAATCTCAGAGCCCTCAGTCTCTCCTACCTTGCATGCTACAAAAGGAAAATAGAACTCCTAGCGGCCGGAATTCCAGCACCACTCCGGTGTGGTCTCACCTTGGGATGAGGTCTCACCTTTCCACAGGATGCCGAGGCCTTGGGATGAACCGAGGCCTCATCCCAAACATCCATCTCTGGTGTACGGAGCTACCACACTTCACCCAGAGATCGCCCGGGTTGTGGGCTGGATGTGACCAACGTGGTTTTGAGTTAGCTATCCAAAATGCATGCAGCACTTGGGGCTGCTCCCTGCCTTGGTTTAGCAGTATAGGGGTGTATTCCACTCTGAAGTCATGTTTGCTACTTGCTTTGAAGCTCTTTCAATTCGCTACGGACTGCGTTCTAAATCCAATGAACTCTCCTCTGAACAGCACCAGAAAAGAGCTAGAACTCAGTCTGGCAGCTGCACGCAGACATGTGAACCTTGAGGTACTTTTACAAACTGCATTTTTGTAACAGGGAGTTATATTGCTGAGTGTGGCTGAGCATTCTTTGTGTACTAACCAAAGAGCTTCGTTTCCTTTCTCCTTTAGATCATACACAACGAGAGCAGTAGGTGAAGCTGTCAGATGTCATGGACTAATGTGCTGGCACCGTGTCAGCAATGCACAGCTGTATATCTGCTCATCAAAAGCACACAATGCTGTCATTTAGCTCACCGAGGAGCTGAGAGACATAAGCAGCTGGCTCCTACTTACCTACTTAAAATGCTAGTAGGGAAGGGAAAGCAATCTGATAAATGGAACCATTGTCTGCTTATTGATGATATTTGTCTCCAATTACAGATTTGGAAAGTTCCTTGGTATCACCTTTGCTTGGCATCAAAATAGCAAACGTGACAAGAATTACTATTTCCTAGTGATGAGTAGTAAGTCTCCTTGCTGACTTTATAACTAGTTGGCAACAACCCTGCCATGGAAGTGAATGCCATGGAAAAGCTTCCCAAGGCACCACAGTGAAACTTATCCACCCTCAGCTGCACTGGAGAAATCCCATCCTCTTGGTGTTTCCCGGGCCATCCAATGCCAAGGTCATGGTCTGCAGAGCTTCTAGTGTCTCCAGACAACAGGAACGTATAGACTGAAAGGGATCTAAACATTGCTAATAAACACAACGCAAAAATGCAGGAGCTGAGAGCAAATGCAATGAAATGTTGATGTCTAGAATATCCCTCAGACTGGCAGTAGGAAAGTAACCAACATGAACACGAAATCCAAGAAAAAATCCCACAGATGATGATGCCAGTGTAAGGGAGACTGACAGCCACAGAAGGCGGATTGGTGGAACTGGATTAAAAGACCTTTACCTTACAAAAACTGCAAAAGACAAATGCAGAGAAAACTATCCAAAATGGTTTTGCATTGGGAAAAAAAGATCTTTCAAATACAAAACAGATAGCAAGGCAATAGTGAAGAGCAGCTGCAGGAGTTAGCAATTGAGTTTGCCAGCAAAACTAAAAAGTCAAAGTGTTACATGCTTGCATACACTGAAGGCTTCAGCTGAGGCTTTTCATTACTCAAAAGATTTAAATCATGACAAGAAATACACAGAAGAATAGTAAAAAAGGTGAATGAATGAAGACAAATGAAAAATCACTATAACTTTAAACAACTTGATAGAGACGCTGTAGTTTAACACACTTCTGAATAAACTGGGGAGAAATGAGGACCACACAAGCGTTTTCAAACAGTATAAATATTAGCACTGACATCGTGTATTTACCTCAGTGGGAGTTTTGCTATTGACTTTACGGGGGCCAAGGAGTTCATGCCAAAGCAGTAACGCAGAAATACTTACAAGATGCAATTCAGAAGAGACTTTAAGTTAGACTTGTTGTATTTGCCAAAAGCAACAGTGACAGTGACTTAAAAGAATCAATGGAAAGCTCATCCTAAAAGGTGCAGAGCAGGTTATAGCCCTATCCTGTTAACTGATTTAAATGTTCTCAGCAAATTTCTATGGTTTGGAGGTTCAAAATATTGAGGGAGTAATTTGAAAAGTTAACAGGTAGACTGTCCAGAGACAAAGCAAGTTTGTGCCCCCAGCAATAGCTGCAATAATAATCCCAGCCATGGTGCTTGTGGCAGTCTATTCCACCCTCCTCTGACACTGAGTCACTATCAGATACCATTTCTATATCCTCCTGCTTAACTTGGATGTACATTGAGCTCGTATTAGACAGCAACACATGGTAGAACCCGATGGAAATTCTTCAATGTGTTTTAGTTCTCTCTGTAAGATCTTAGTCTTTTTGGTTTTGGAAACGTCTACAACAAAGCACAGTGCAGAGGCATTCAGGTAAATATGGACTAAGCTACAGTCACACCTTGAGTTTGGGCCCCTATAGCGACATAAACATCTCCTCACAGTGCTTTTTTTCCCTGTAAGAAGCCCTAGCTACAACAGGAAGGAAGGAATGGCAGGAAGGCCATTGGTATCACTACATTTTCCTCCTAAAATCAGGCAATAAGAAAATTCTTATCAAATAACATTGCATAAGTTGTATACAAGTAATTTGCAAAGCTTTCCCTCACCCACCCAAACGAGTATGTGCGAGCAAGCATAGAGGGCAAAATAGGCTATCTGCAGAAGCAAACTTGAGAAAAATGGTAGGTTTTAAGCAGTCCCACACACATTAAGGAATACAGAGCCAAAGTAATAACAATTACACGTAGAAACAGCGACACAGCTAAATTCAAAAGAGGCTGAAGACTCCAGAGCTAGGTTAGTATTTTTAAAGCTAAAGGCTGCCAATGCCTTTTGAAGATGCACAACAATTTATGCCACTGCTGTCATTGGATCATGTTTGGATATTTCAAGGACTGCAGGAAAAACAGACAGTAATTGGCCTCAGCGCAGGATTTTTATACTTAAAGTAGAATTACATGTACTTACATCACCTCTTCACCTGACCCAGGCTCATATTTACAATCATGGTGTGAAAGACACCCTGCCATCTGTGATTTTTATTGAAAGAAAATACCAACCCATAAGAAGCAGCTAATACTAACGGCAGCAGCTGTGCACTGTCTCCAAAGAGAATTATGGGACATGCACTGAATGCATGGCATTGCTTTGTAAGGATTTCATTAGATACAGTTTGCTAAGAAAAAATGTCATCCATCAAACAAACAGCCTGCTACTTTAGAAGCTAACTTCTGTATGTACAATCTAATACACTTGCTTTCCTGTATTTCATATGTGGGTAACTCCAAAATCTATTTCACTAGGTATTATAGAACTAATTAATTCTGTCTCTAGTGTAGTGAGGCTGGTTACAGCTAAAAAAATAACTAGAAAATGACTTGCAGTTCACAAGAAATCATTACTAAAGGTAGCTAATCATTTATGTTCAATGACTTTAGCAGCATCTACTCTTGCAATGAAGAACAAAACAGCGTCTAGAAATAACCTCACTGCTTTGAGAAATGCCAGCTTAAAGAGCAGAGCATAGCTGCTTTTAAGATCTTAACCTGCAAGGGCTCAAGCTACTAGTGACACACGTGACAAACTCTGCTCTCTTTGGAGCCAGGAGGTGCCTGTTACAGTAGAAGTATATAGAAAATTTAGTTCAATTTTTGCACCCTTTGCATAAAATACTAGAAGCTATTAATTGCTTCAGAACTGTGTTAAGTATTTATTCCTATTTTAGGTGTTATAGTAGAAAACAAATAAACAATTGTATCACTGTAGTAATACTCTGAGCTACACAACACAGCTATTGCAACTTCTGCAATACAGAAATAAATAGTATCACACTTCTGATGCGATGGAAAATTTAGTCCCCTCTGCTTAAGAACTGTCAGCGACACAATCCTTATTTTCCACAACATACAAATCCCTTTTTGACATAACATTTCATACACCTATAAAACACATCGCCTGAACACAGAATTACATGCAAACACGTGTCAAGCCTTCAGAGTACAACCATCCTCCTTTCTTCTTGGTAGGGAGAACATTAGTCTGTGGGATTGACCTTGCACATTACCTCTTCCAATGGACAGACCACAGCTTCTAAGAATTGCTGAAGATGCAGATTTGCATTTTATTTAATCACAACACAGAAGAAGTCATTCTCGTTTACACATGCAACCATGATTTTCTATAAATGAAAGCGTATGCTGCTTACAAATTATTTTGAATGGTAATTTTTGTTCATGTGGCACTTCCCTAAAGTTTAAGATTAAACAATATTAACGTGCAATAAACAAGCGGGCATTCTTTTCTTACAAAGATTTTATATATCAGTGCCTTGAAATAATATGGATGCTATTTCCATCCACTTAAAAATAACTCGCAGTGCAGTACTTTCTAGTTACTATTGGGGGTGAGAGCAAAAATAGCTATCCAAAGGAATATTTGGCATCAGAACACTATGCTATAGTTTTTTTAAAAATAAAAGGAGGGGAGATCCTATGACATCCAGACATTTGCAACTGAGGAAGATAAAAAATCAGCTGGGACTCTCACACCAATGAGCCTAACAAAATGCACCTCAGCTTCCCCAAAGCCCTTCATATGCAAAGAAGAATATTATTATGTGGAATAATAAGTACTGTACTTACTGCAACATATTTATAATAGAAAACAAAATATATTATCACATAATTAGCATACCGTTGAGCATGGTGTTTCCTATGATGAAGCATCCATCAGTAAAGAAATTCCTGCATTAGCTCCTTCCTGGGACTTCTCTGACACTTCAAGTGCTGTTAAACACTGCTGACATCCTTTCCTAGCAGAAAATAAAAGACCTAGGTTATTTTTCCATAGCAAACTTACAGCACAACAAAGGCAAGGAAACATTCAACTCCTTTTTTTAACAGAACTATTACTACAGAAGACTAATACACCCTCCTGGCGTAACTTTACTAATTAATGACCAAACACAACACTGGATGGGGATTGCAGTGCTTCCTGCCACACGCTGGTCTTATTTGAGGACCCGGTTCCTCCTGAGGATTCGAGTAAATCACTGTTGAGTCCTCCAACCCACCGCCTAGCTAAAAACGTGGTCTTTGGTCACCAAAAGGACTCCCCAAAAGGGGGACAGCGGAGTAAACAACTCGTCACATGGCTACACACTGCAGCCCAGGAGGTCATTCTGTACGGACAGTACGAGCTTAAAAAAGGCCTAGAAAGAAATAGGAAACTGAACCAACAACCAGAATGCTGCTATGAGCTCAGCCTTCATTTTAAGAGATACTGTAGTGCAGTAAAGAGAATATTAGGCCTATTTTGGCCTCAGCTATGCACGGATGATTGGCCTGCTGTCTGCAGGGAAACGTTGTTCTGTATAAAGGGCCACCCTGCTTTTGAAGTGAAACCGTATCGTGGCCAGCACATAACTGCGCTCGCTCAGGACCGCAGTTCCAGACGGGTGACACTAGAAGCTGCCCACTGTCCTATTTGGAACTGCGATGGGAGCAGAAAAAGATTCCAAGAAACGTGAAGAAGCAGTTATGCCTAGAGTTCCCTGCCTTCACCCTACATTTTTTCACAGAGTTACTGCATTCACCAGCTTTTTTCAATCGTCCCTATGGATAATATTTCTGAGAACTGTATCGCAAGATGGCCTCGGCCTAGCTCGGGGGATGGAGCCAACCCAGTCTTTCCTGCGCCCGGCCTTGCTCACCGCCGTACTCAGGGCCTGGGACCCTCAGCCCTCTTTGCACTTTGGGGAATGACACAGGTGGCTCCAGGTCCCTCATTCGGGAATTCCTTTCCCATTTCGGCAGATCCACCCTCAAGGAAGCCGGGAACGGCCCCACCACAGCAGAGAACTTTTGCTCTCGCATCATCTCTCCACGTTCCTCCTCTAGCTCAGGATTTCTGCGCTCTGTGGGTAACAATCTCCACTTCCCAGCTGTGCACTATTCCTACAGACATCCTTTTATCGCAACAAAAAGGATTTTTTCCCCTTAAATTTGCAAATCCTACTGTCATGGGATTATAAAGGAATATGAGGTCGAAAAAGCATGTTTTTGAGCTCTGCATATGCTGCTATGGTTGAACTACCTTACCCGAAACCTCAAAACCCCCCTTTTCCTTCAGACTTCTCCTTGAAATGCCCTGTCCGGGAGAAGCCGCCAGCTGATAATGCTTACAGAGCTCACAGGAATGTTGTCCTCCTTCTTTTTTTAACTTGTATAAGCAAATAAGTAAAAATAAATAAATATTTTTATACATTTTGACAGGAAACCAATGGGTTATACATTAAACACTCATCATGCCCAGTGTTGTAAGCCTCTCTGAGAGTGTTTACTATAATAGGTAAATTTTATAAAAGAAATAGCCTGTAAATAGTGTAGAGGTTTATGCCTTGTGATGCACATGCATGAGGAAGGCATCCCAGTTCCAACCGTGGATATAAACACTATTACAACAGCTAGTAAATGCAATAATACCTAAGTATTTTAATGCTCACACATCAAAGCAAAGATTAGATGTTCTTGGAATTTAACTCAGTCCATCTGTACATGTGAGTAGTTATGTAGCCCTACCGAGTTAGGGGGATTTTTGTACTACAAACTGAAGCTGATGGTGTCATGATCTAGTTCTGCATGGAGAGGCACAGGAGAGGGAAATATCCCAGCAGATCGCGTGGAATCCTGCTTATGGCCTAGCACTTTCTTTCCCAAGACACACCACCAGTTTAGTCCCCAATTACGGAACAGGATCCATAAAGCAGAATCCATCCTGTTTGGCAAATCGACATCTCAGGAAATATTCATGGCTGTGTGGCCAGGACTAGACTTTTTGTCACTTGGCAGTAACGGGATTCTCAAATTCTGCACATTTAGAAAACCACTGCTCATATCTGCTGTGCCAACTCCACGTGGTATAAAGAAAACCACAACAAAAAGCATTTTTTCCCTTAAATTTGCAAATCCTATTGTCACGGGATTGCAAAGCAATATGAGGTGAAAAGAGTTTATTTCGGAAAAGTAATTTTTTTCCTCCTTCTTTAGACTGAATTCTTTCTGTGGAAATGGTCTTTGTGATTATGTAACACAAAAAGAGGGCCATGATCAAATGACACTTCTGCAAAGCCCTCAGCAGGCAGCAGCTTCTGTCCCAGGACGTCATTTTGCTCTCTGTAGATGATTCTTTCTTACCAAATGGAAGTGGAATACTGACAAAGGTCTATAGCAGCTTCTGTAGTGTACAGTGGACTCACAAGAAATGTTCTTAGGGAAGCCTTACAGTGTAAAAATGGAAAAAGCCAAAATAAACAGGAAAACTTTGTAATAGGACCGTAGCAGAATTTATGACCATAGCAGAATTTATCTGCCATTTTCTACGGGATAATGGCACGCATTAAGTTGTAAAGTACTCCTATTTGAATCTAATGCAAGTCACAAATAGATGCTATGGACTGAGATTTTCTTTCTATAATATAGTTCCAACTTCATGTTACATTCCCAAACTTTACTTAATAATACAAAACAATTCTATTAGTTAATAATAGTTTTTTATGAATTATGGTAAAGCTCAGTGATTCAAAGACATTTTATTATTTAACTATGGGGATTCCTATATCACACCTAATGTGTAGAATATGTGTCTTCTTATAATGATATAGATAGCAGGCCACTATTCCAATTATAGGATCTAGAATTTTCTTATTTTTAGAATAACAACTTATTCCATGAAACACTGATAAGAAAACTAAACAAAACAAACAAAAAAACTCGGTTGCCTACTCAATTACTTACACTTGGCAACAAAAGCTGTAGCCTAAAGATACACCAAAAACTCAGGTCAAAAGTAGGCTTTTTAATCCTGACTTATAGGATTTTTGGGGGTACCACGTTTTGATCATTTTTATTGTTATTTTTTGAGGCATTTAGACATGTATAGTAATAGTAATACAGGCCACCAGACGTGCACCAAACGGCTCCGCTCGCTGTAAACACAAAGCGTGGCTGTCAAGGGTTATACATCCTATATCTGCTTCCACCTGTTATCCCTGTTATTTTTGGCAATCGTGCTGTAGGAGTCCCGTTGAAGCACAGATTTCACTACAGCTCCCCCAAACTATTTACCCTGTTGGCCAATTCAGTCAAACAGGGTGCTTGGTATCACGGACAGCTCAATAAGTCCTTTTGCTAAGGAAAAACTGCAGGCGTGAGGGGCGGTGAGGACACTGCCCTGCAGGACACGGCGGGGCAGGACGGAGAGGGAAGCGATGGAACAAGGTCTGCAGCGGAGCAACGCGTTTGGCCCCTCTCCACTCTGCTGCTACTGGAAGCCTTGTCCTTTGCGACACGTTTAAGTGGGCAGAAAACAGTCGTTTTGTTAAAAGCCTGAGCTGCAGACCTAGGACTTTGGGCAGAGTTTTAGAACACGCACTGAAAACAACAAAATCACTGTTTTCTTATGCCGATGCAACAAGGAAGGACAAACCATGAAATAACTATGATGTCCCCCTAAGGGACAACACAGTTTCTATATGAACATAACAACTGCCGTCTGGGTCTAGATAACCCATTCGGTCACCAGGATGTTGCATCTCTGCCCCCTACAACCAGCAGCTCAGGCCCTTCTGGGGATCTGTACCCCAAACTGCTGCTTTGAGTGTGGTTGGGAATTTTTGCTTCTCTTTAGTAGCCCTGATAGTGCTTTCAAAATCTCTTTATGCTTTTGCTCTCCACAGCTTCCTGTAGCAACAAATTCCAAATTTTAACTCGGTGTTCATGAATTCATAAAGCCCCTCCATCTATCTCCACTCAGTGTTCCCATTTCAAAGCTGAAAAATCCTGGCCAATTCGATCTCTCTTCGCAGAGCAGTTGTTTCCCAAATCTGATCGCTCAGCGTCGCCTCTCCGTCCCTTCTCAAGTTACTTCCTAACCTCCATGGAGAAGGGGGCTGTTTTATGAAACCCCCTGACTTGTTGGTCACAGTTAAAATCACAGTTGTGGTTCTAAAAAAATCACAGTCACAATTAAAATCACTATTAAGAATTTATTCATAAAAATAGATGAAAAATGAACACTCATGAATGACTAACTGCACTGTATTACTCACAGCTATTTTGTTGGCCCAGTGATATCGTATAGAAAACTTTTAGACCTCAGGGCACTGCCTTAAAGTGCAAAATCACAATCAATGTTGAGCATGTCTCCTAATGGGTCTACGAGGATTTCAACTCAAAATTAGCAGAAGTCAACCTTGTCGTGCAACTTCTACATTGGTGCCAAACAAAGCTGATCGTTTCTTTGTAGCTACCAAGAAGATTTCTCATTACAACAGAGAAAAGACAGAAATTCAGCTCTGGCTGTTTCATAATTTTCTTCCTTAGAGCATCCAAGCAAAGCAGAATGAAACCAGAGAGGAGCAGAGCATCTAACTGTTTTAAAAGAGAGAGTTTCTATCCATCCCATGGAGACTACATGGAAATGCTGCTGTCCATATCAGTAATTAGAGCAAAACAGCAGCTATACAGGTAAACCCTCAGCAGGACAAGGTTGTCATTCTGGATAGCTATACACCGTGGAGAAACACTAAAGAGAGCATATGGGCAGTAAATCAGCCATTGTGCCTAAGATCATCTCAGACAGGCAAAAAAACAGCGAGCTGGAACAGCTGTGCCCAGGAAACAGCAGAACGAATGGATTTACTGCCTCCCGACTGCAGCGATCCCTGTAGGGAACAGCATGGCAAATAGGGGAAACTCCAAAGTATGAGTTAATTTATTTGATAGACTGGTTATAAACATCCGAAATTCGGTGCCATTTCTGTATTTCACATTATGTTTGGCTCAGGAAGGAAGATGTGGGTATCTCCTTTAATAGAATAACCCCTGAACGGTGGAAATGGGGTGCTGTGTTCCACAGGGATTGCCGGCACCCGGGGCCGAGCGGCTGCGACACGGAGGAATCCCCCTCGCTCCAGCCTGCTCACACGAAGGCACGCGGAGCAACTCCCGAGAGCAGGGCCCAGGAGCTGGTGTTTTTAAGCAGCAAAAGCCCTTGCTGTGCGCAGACATCGGGGCAGGTCCCTGGTGTGGTGCAGCTGCTTCGTGCAGGCTAATTCCTGAGCACCAAGACACCCTCGTGCAGCTCCGCTCTTGAGCACCAAGATCACCCTCGTGCAGCTCCGCTCTTGGCCCTTCCTGCCATGCCTTCTTTAACATCACTTTGCCCAGCCTGCATTGCAGAGGGTGCACACACACATCCTGCCACATTCTCTGTCCCTAGCAATTTCTTTACAATAAACAGCAGGGTGCTCCAGCGTGGATCCCAAGAGAGGCGGCACGGCGCTAGAATCCCTTTCCTCCACAGCGACTCCCTGCACATGGGTATTTCACACCCCACCACCCTGGCAATAAGCAGAGCTGGAATCTTAATTAACTAAGACCAAATGTAGAAACCTTCAACCTGTCGTAAGATACATTTTGGGGTCGTCTGACTGAATTAAGACATTGCTGCTTCTGGCGAGAGGCATCTGCGTTGCCCCCTTTCCTCTCCCCATCCTCTCGGAGGGTCCTGCAGCTGCAGGATTGTCCCCAGATCCATCCACATCAAAGATCCAGGCCACCGTGCAGCACACAGGATATCAGGAGCACACCTAGACTTCACCTCTGCCATTCGGATTAAAAAGCTGCCAGGTAGACCTTGATTTGCAATTTACTCATCTGAATTCATTACTGCGTCTTATTTTTTCTGTATATGCAGGGTATTTTGTCCCAGCCATCCCCTTGTGACTCTGAGCATTTGGTAAAGATGACAGATTACCAAAGACAACAGACTTCTTGAGAAAGGCCTGCAGAATAATTACAGTATTGAGATATTTTGCTGTGGGGTGAGAATATTTATACCATTTTATTTAAGAAGGAGGAAGTAATGGAACTAATTTTTGCTTTTAAAAGCATAGATGAAAGCCATACAAAATGAAGAACAAGAGAGATAAGCATCAAAACCTATAATGGTGCAGAGCTACTTATTATAAAATAGTCACGCTATTACAGGGTATATATCAAAGCCCTATAATTAACTGGGCACTTTTCAGTTGTTAATGACATTGGGTTACTCTCTCCCCACATATCATATAAGGCTCAAACTGTCAGGTTTTGGCTAAACTAGATTTTTTTTTTCATTCAAAAGACTTCTTTTTCCTGAAAAGCTACTGGAGGAAAGCACTCTTCCAGTTGGAAGAATATAAATTATTATTTTAAAACCATGACATGGAAGACAAAGACGCTGAAGAAACAGTTCAAAGCAAAAAAGTGAACTACGTTTTGAAAGTGCAAGTAGGGATTTAAATGGTAACATCTCCAGATCATCACAGAAGTGACGATTAAGTAAGATTTATTTACAATTGTGAGACACAGATTTTTCTTCTGCAAAAATAAGCAAGAGAGCAGTGCATGTGCATGTATATTACTAAGAACCAAAGTTTGCTAACATGTGAAAGTCCCATAGCCTGTTAAAAGAAAATTCTCTCTCATGCATTTTATTCCCAGAATTGCTTATTAGTTATGGAATGTCATCTCTCACCCTTTGCAGTGGGAAACCACCCACCAAAACTATTCCCCTGAAAAATATGCAGCTATTATTTGCTATAAAAATTCCAAACCCTACCGAAAACCACCAAACACAGTCTTTTTAAATACCTGAATGTCTTGTTGAATTAGTAATAACACAGAAATCCTTTGACTGGCCCATGGCAAGCCAAATCCAAATCGGACCCACAGTGTTCAAAAGCAATTACCATCTGGTCAAATGCTTTATGCAGCTTTTAAAAATGCATTCACAAAAATGCTTTAATAAGCATGTAAAAGAAGAAGCAGGTGTCCTAACAAAAACTGGTAACAGAACTGGCTTAGGACATTCTCCATAAACGAGGCAGGAATTGCACTGAGGTGAACAGCGCCGGTGCCTCCTCTCTCGAACTCAAGGCAGAAACACTCGGGCCTCTGTTTCTGCTAATTTAGAGATATTTCTGGTTATGAAATAGCCAACAGAGCAGATATCACTTAGGCCTGATCAGGAACATGAGCAAGTCGATCATGGAATGAGACTAGAGCAGAAATAAACACAAATATGAATGGGTTTTGGAATGTGAGTGCTTAGATTAACCCTCAGAAGACTAAAGTGTCACCTATTTGACTAATCAACAGCTAGAACATACATACGGCTCCTTTACCAAGCATTACCCTAACATTTAAGGGAAAAAAAAACCAGCCACTATTTCACTTATTTAAATCTGTGCAACATAAACCACTAAATTTCAATAAATTATATTACAGTTGTTGTCAGTGAAGGTATTTGACAAATATCAAAAAAATAAAGATTTGATGTTTCTCCAAAATAGTGTATATTGTTAAACATTAAAAAACATATTTTTAAAGATATATTTATTTTCACTTATACATGGTATTACAGCTAAGAGAGGAATTCTACATGAATTGGCTTTAATTTCAAAATCTTCTCTAGTCTATACTTAAAAAAGCTTTAATGCATCTAAGAGACTATAAATATTAAGACATAAAAAAGAGAATTCAAGTCGAAAATTCCAGTACCTCAGCAGTCTAAAAAATACATATTTCAGAACTTCCTATCTTCTTTTAGTCATCAATTAATCCATTTTAAGTAGAGAAAACATTTGAAAATAACTAATTCATTTATAAGAAAGGAACCTGTATAGATATTTTAATTTGGTCTGTAATTACTGGCTTTGAATGCTTAATGGAATATGAATTTAATATAATGGTATTAACACACTGTGTAAATCAGACCTAGGAATTCTAGTTAATTTTTCAGGATTTATTTGAATCACATGAAGTTATCTTTTCAACCTGGGGGTAGCTCTCAAGACCTTCTGAGAACAATAAGCAGCACAATATGGATTTTTGTTGTTTTAAGTCTTACTTTTGAATCTGAGTAAAGTTGAATCCTGGTATGTTATCAAAGCACTCCCAGTTTATTCTGACATGTAAGCAAGCAAGAGTAAGCTGAAAGACTTCCTTCAAGAGAATAAGTATATGGATAAACTTATTTTAAGATAGAAGTTAGCAGAAGAAATAATCTTTTGGACAGAAGGCAATGGAGGTACATGATGCATAACATAATATAGTAGCATTCGTCTTTATTACAGGAAAGAAATGTGGACATTCATCACCAGGAGCAGAGAAAGGTTGGAATGTCTCTGAACATGCGAGCTAAATGGTGGATGCATGGATAGCACCAGTGCACTCCACTGATCCTCAGGTGCCAAGGGAGAAGGGCAGGGAGAAGCGAGGAGCGAAGGGAGAGGTTCATTCCTGGGTCTGCAGGAAGCTCCAAGGGCCTCCCAACCGGCGGGAGAGGAGCGGGAAGCGGAGCTGCGTGCCCAGCTCCGCTCGGGAAGCTGCGGGAGCAGCGTCCGTGCACATTAACTCCACGGGACATCACCAGACTTGTCACTTCTCGGGCTGAGGCACGGAAAGGAGCAGCAGCATCGATAAGCGTGTTCGAGGTGAAGTGAGCAGGAGTAACACGGAATGAAAGAGCAGCAGACCACAAGAAGAGGCTTGTTTCGCTATCTGTAAGCGGCATGACGTGTAGGAGCACATACAGTGTGGCTACATTTCAAATACAAAAATATTACCATGAGGCTTCTCCCTCCCACTCTATTATACTCTCCAGGAGAAAAGAGAGTAGGTAGACAATGAAATTCTTAGTTCCCTGCCAAGAATTCCAGTGCAAACAAATTATCAAGAGAATCAGATAAGAATAATGATGTGATATTGATAGAGAAAGCAGAAGCTCCGTATAAATTAAAGTTTAAAATAAACTGTAGGAGTGACAGAAGAAAAAGGTAAAAAGGCAGGCAGAGAGATCTGTACTTTGATAGAGGAATGGGTAGGTACATCCTGTACATACTGGTGGCAATAGCATGAACAAACAGAGCTCGAGTTGCACCCAGTTGCATCAGGAGTA
The DNA here is from genome assembly GCF_000705375.1 of Tinamus guttatus. Next base: position 57,276 of record NW_010579998.1, read on the forward strand.
TGAAAGCATCAACGGTGCCAGATACGGCTTCCCTAAAAAGTTGGCTCCACAGAAAACAGAGGGCCTGGCTAGGAAAATGTGTCCTGTGGAAAATAAACTGTGCACTGGCATAGACAAATCACCATACTGAACAGGGAAGAGCAATTGGGTTTATTCTGCTGTTTCAAGGCAAGCTTAAGCTTGTAGGAGCTCAGTCCATTTTGCTTAGGCTGCGGGATACTCATACTTCATGGCATCTAATTCTGATGTATTTGATACAATTCTACAAATATGTCCCCATTCAAGGATGTATGTTTACACCGGAGTAGTAAATCCATGTGCCAAAGAATATTGGTCATTATAACAAAGATGGAAAGGAAGAAATGCTATATGGAAAGCTGCAAGAATATAGATGACAAGAAGGTTTTGTTGGGTTCCAGGTCAAATTTTGTCCATTCAAAGAATTAACACTGAATGGAATCAAAGAATCAGCATTAAATGAGACCTGTATCGGATGACCAAAGAGAGTAGGAATGATCTTTGAAACGTGGATTGACCTCAGGAAAAAAAATAAGGAAAAGAGGATGTTATGTCAGCATATGGGGAAACCTAGAAAAATGCAGAATAGAAAGTCTGTAATAAAAGATGAAAGAACTAGAGACAGGATGACAGACATGCAGCACCACAGAGGGGACCACACACTGAGTCCACTCGCTACAGGCATCAGAACAGGTAGGGTAGTTTTAAGAACGAACAGATCCTTCATGGGAACGAACTTCTCTATTAAACAAGTCTGCACCGAAAACAAAGATGCTCTAAGATGAAAAGTCCAAGAAGTTAAACAAAATATATACTATCCTAACTCTTGAAGACATGAACAGAACTGATTACAACACTTCAGGTAAAGTTTCCTTCATATAAAAGAAAGTTCTACCTAGAGAAATGTTCTGCTCTCCAGCTCCAGACTTGCTTATCATATGGAGAAAAATAAAAGCAGAATATAGCTCAGTCATTCATTCCTAACCAAGATAAATGATTGGAAATCCAGCTATGAAGGGGAATACTTCAGAATGTCATCTTAAAAGAAAAGGGGGCAAATTCATATATTTCTATTATTTTGCATAGTAATGAATCAAATTCCATATAACGAAAAAAAATCATTATAATTGGGGAAAAAACCTTTAAAAAATACTGATGACTCAGCCACCATGACACAGAAGGAACATACTACCTGGAAATTAGTAACTCCCACAAGTATAATTTCTCAAAGAATTGTCCAACTAGATTTCATAGAGCCAGGAAGGTCTTTACTATACTTCTCTTTTATTTAAAGAATATGGTAATATTTTATTGTACATATACTGTACATTATTTTGTGTTTTTATGTGCCGTGAAACTGCAGTGATGAGTGGCAGTAATGTTTCTAGATACAGTGACAAGATGCATCGATACATGCAGGTTCAAGTGAAGTACACTACAATTACGCATTTCAATAAAAAGAAGCTTTGAAAAGTATATCGTCCTGCTCTGCAGCCCTTCTAGAGGTTGCAGATATAAAAAACATCTTTCCTGCTTAGTCATCTACTTTCTTAGACTACCTGTAACACTATCATATATTAAAAAGTCCTGGGTCTTCCTTCTACCTGGTCTGATGCCCAATGCTTACAGAACATCAAAAGTCATATTTATTATCCTTAAGGGCAGACAGAATCAAACATTTTCCTGTCACGTATGGTGGATAGCGGGGTGTCCTTCTGAAGGATGTGGACTCTAGGTAGGACACAAGGCAGCTGCTGAATTCACACAGAGGAAACGTATTTTGAAAGTTCTCCCCAGTTCTCTATACAGCATAGCTACAGATACACAACAGAACTTGAAATTAAGGGAATAGTAGAACTACAAATGGGTCACAGACCGATGATTTCACTGATCTTATAGCTATTACTTCTTTGCACATTACTCTTTAGCAGCAGAGAAACAGCAGGTCCAAAGACCCTTGAAAGCAGGGACCACGTTCACAGTGCCAGTGCATACAGACTATGGGCAGCAGCCAGAGCCCTTGGGTATGTGAGTTTTGGTATCACGATGGTTATGTGCTATGAGCCAGTTCATAAAAAGAAACTGGAGAACATACCCGAAAGCACCTTGTTAATATAAAATATTTATTGTTATTGTATTGCAGAGTTTCCTGAAGAGCCACATGCGACTTGGGTGTCAGGTCCTATTCTACTGCAACACTTAACTTGACAAGTACCACAGGACAGCGCATCTACTTTGAAGGAATTTCACGTTTATGTTGGCCCATGCTTAAATTTACTTTTATCTGAAGTGTTCAGCACTTGCATTCGCCCACATAATGCAATTATAACCTGAATAACCTAGGTATAGTCTGACGACCATGGAATGTAAAGATTTAATACTCAGAACAGCTACAGAGTTCTCATCGCATAAACGTTACATGTATTAGTAAAACTAAAGTCATTCTTTATTAAAGTATTTTTAAAACACATTTTTAAAATGAATTTTAAAATGAAAACTGTAACACTGTGAATATTCTACAGCAATATGCCATTTAAATTCAGAAGTTATGCAATTAGAGAGTAGTACTGTGCATAGTACAGTAGTACAATAGGGCATCACTGTATTCTATTTAACAACATCAAAATTTGAAAGTTTTTTGGAAATATCAAAGGATGTTCAGACACAGCTTTTTAAGCGTCATGTCTATTACATAATTTGTTTTGGAGGAGTTACACTTTTCTGATTCTTTAAGCTCTTTATAACTCCCTCATCTCATTTGCCCTGCTGGAGATCTTTAAACCCACCCTCTTCATAGTTAAAAACAGTGTAACGAGATTAGGCTGAGAGCCAACAGAATCAGCTGGGAGCCACCCAGTCCTCTGCATTCTATTTAGAAGGTCATTTGTGTTAGCCCTCCATTTTTATAGCCACAGGACAATACTATTATTTCTGTGACTGCAGCACTGAAATAATTATCTATTCTAGAAATACACTGCAAAATATTAACATTAAGATATAATACCAATAGGATAAGTTGTGGAAATTTATTAATAGGCAATTATTCTAGATGCTATATTAATCCAAAATGTTAGAAATAGAAAGGCAATTCTAAAAGCAATGAAAAATGCATTGAAATTGTCATTCATACGCAGGATGAACTCGATAAACCAGAGTATTCATGTTCTCATCTAGTAAAAAAGATGTCTGGCTAAGCGAGTAGTTGCTTTGACCATGTATATCATAGCTTATTTCAACAGAAAATATATATTTTCAGCCCTGAAAACCATCTTCCTTTCAGCCTTTGATGCAACCATGACAAGAACTGTTCTTTTTATTACTATTATTTTATCAGGAAGAATCAGATTACCTAGCTTATGTGTGATTATGTGTTAAAATAAATGACCACCACTATTCTGCACATAGAATCCACAGTCTCCTGTAAGCTTCTGTTTAAATTAAGAAGACATTAAATATCTTCCATTGAAAGTTTTAAAATTGTTCATTGATGCAACTGAAAAATACCATTTAACTTTTTTTTTCTTTACACAGACACCCACATACATTGGACATATGCTTTACAAATGGCATGATGAGCTTGTTAGATATATATTTTATATAATCCTCCAAAAAAAAAGTTAACCATTGACTAAACATATGTTTTAGTCAACAAGTTTTAAAGCTTGTTTTCCTCTCTTTAGCTCTGGCATGCAAAGTGTATTCTGAGCACTTGTAATGCTGCACCCTATCACTTCCCATGTCACTGTGCTAATAATTCCTGGTCCATTCAGGTTTCAGAATTGCTCTAATCTCTGTCTCCCTCACACTTCACACATAATTCTGCACATTTCTTCTGTTTTCACTACTATAATTTTGGGGTTAATCTTATAGGAAGATTTGAGACTGTTCGTCCAATAGTTTTGGGAAGTACATGGCACAGAACAGGGCAGCTTGGCATTTGGACAAATTTTACAGTATTTCATGTTACTGTGTAATCCATAACATTGAGACATTGGGTGGGAGTTAAGCATTTTAGCAGGAGGAAAATTTTGGAAAGGATATATTTGGGGAGTGATTTCTCCAAAATCCACCATAAGCATCAACAATGTCAGCCAGAAAGCTTTTCCAAATAAAATAATAATTTTTAAATTCAAAACTAACGAACAAAATTTCAATAACTTAATAAGCTTATAAGAAAATATTGCAAAGCAAGCCAGCAATTGAAATTATTAATCTCCTGTGTGGTTCAAAGTTTAAAAAACATGCACTAAAGTATGTAATAGAGTAATAATTTGCCTAATTGCATAAGGTGAAGTGAAAATAACATTCATATTTTGAAACAAAAATCATCTAAATATATATTGTCAATTGGTCTTACACTCACTGAAATCTGTGGCATAGGAGAAATAAACCTAGCACAAAACCAACAAAAAGGGGACACTTGGATACAAGTGTTTATCATAATTTATTTCCTACAGTAGTATCATATATTTAAATGAACATCAAAGTGTGCAAATGCTTCTGTTATACATTTTAGCAGTAGTTTTTTAATAACATGGCATGTTAGCATCTCTATAAAGATGCATAAAAATAATGAAATAAACATGAAATAACGTCTACAGCCTTAGAATGGACCAGCTAAATTTCTAATAATATAAACCAAAATTTTGAGAGATTACTAATTATGCCTTGTTTGATGTGTATGCGATCTGAGGCAAATGTCTAAAAGGTAGTGATCAATGGTGACTGGAAAATGACATTCATTTTTATAGATTGTCTCTAAGTTACAAAACCTTTTCGCTGAAGTTACGGAGCTTATGTGAGAATTTCAGAAAATTTCTTCTCTGCAGATGCTTTGTAGAACATAAAGGATAAAAACATTTCCTATAAAGTCCACAACGATATCTTCTGAATATTATCGAAAGTTATTTAATAGTATAAAAAGATAATACCTGAAAAAAATGTAAAAATCTGCTTCAATACGCCAGTGCGTGACCTGCCAATAAAACTATTATATATTTGACAACTATGGTCTAAGATATGGAAAATATACTTCAATTATTTTCAAGATACCATGCCTTCATATAATAAATATAGAATATCAACTCTATCCAGAAATAGGATGAACAAACAATGAGAGCAGAAGAATGGCGCAATTATCTAAAAAATGAGTATAAATTACTATAGTTTGTAAAGCAACACTGAAATCCAGCTCCTTTATCCTAATACCATGTAAGAATTGATTATCAAACATTATGATAAAAATTGTCCCTTTATATTTAAGGATTAGCAAGGATACTAATACTTTATATTCAACATTATATTCCTACACTTTAACATACTGTTTTATTTTCTTTGGTCAAGAAACACTGTGTTGCCACAGTGCAAGCCAGTGAGTACTGTAATATTGAAACCCTTCTCTGCTAGCAGTGCTCCCCACAAGCTGCAATGAAAAATAATAAGCCTTAGGGGTAGGAGCAACCAGCTGCAGTACTAGAAGCAAATCAAAACAGTTCCCATGTTTTCAATGGGCCTTTTAATAGTTGTGCCTGTTCTTGCTGAAGGCCCCACGCTTACATCGAGCACAGCACGGCAGGTCAAGAAGCAAGAAGCACCTGCACTTCCAAGTCTCCCAGCGACTAGTTTGGGAATGAACCCAGGGCAAAATTCACTTTTAACAGGAGTTAGAAGCACAAAGACCCTGCAAAGGCACTGTCAGCTGAAGGTTGGGAAGAAAAAACGAGAGAAAACAAGGGGTAGAAGTTGTACACTCAGTAAGAGAGGCAGAAAGAAGAGCACGTGGAAGTGAAGCGGGGGGAAGGCCCCGCAGACAAGGCAACACTGTTCTGCAGGTCCTTGTGCAGAAATTCCTAGTTCCAGTCAACCAAGTGGTGAATGTCACAATGGCATGTGGCAACTTGTTGCTTAGGGCTTGGTCATGCTCAATAGGAAAAAAAAAAAGATCTTTTCCATTTATTTATTTTTAAAAGCTTTCAGAATCACATAATGCTTTATTTGATTTCTTAGAATTCACTGGATTCGACTTCATTTAAAAAAATAATTTCTCTTTTTGAACAATCTTAAAGGCAACTGTGTGAATGGAATTTCCACTTGATTTTCCCTAAAGGCATAGATGCCTCTGCAGCTCTTTTTAACACTGAGCAGAGTGTGATCACATTTTAATGCACTCAGAACTAGCTAAAGTTCCCTACCTAAGAAAATATGATTGATTGTTACAATGACAGTAATTGCATTTTAGTAGAAGTAACCATTATGGTAATTTTTCTAAGGAAAGAGACATTTAACTAACTTAAGTTGTTACTTTTCAATACTTTAACTCTGGCAAATTTAACATTACAAACCTGCAGAGTTCACAGACAAAACAACATGCCTCACTTAGTGAGTGTGCACACTTTATTCATCTTATGGATCAGACAGTGTTTTAAAATACTACATGCTAAAAAATATGCCTACAGAACACAGCATTAATTAAACTGTTAAGAGCAGCTACAATACATCTATTGTCAAGTACTCTGCTTAAAGATTCCGGCCTCAAACAGTTAACTCCAGATCATTAGGAGATATTAATCCGTAAGCATCTAGAAGGATAAAATACCAGTTCTGAGACAGGTGTGATAATGGAAGCTGCTAAAGCAAGGCCAAGTCACAGAAACTCACGACACACAACCAGGAGCAGCAGATGGGTGAGTGACAGACCCAGGGAAAGGAGGCCCAGAGCACAAACCCCTGCACCCCACGCTACAGCCTATAGATGGGAGATGTATGGAGAGAGAGCAACTCCTGCAATGGACTCCCTGTTAAATCAGAATAATATCTATATGTTAAAAAAAAAGCATTTTATTTCATGTATTGCTTCCAGGCACCACTTGACTGCTGGTTAGAAATGCACCCACTGAAATGTGCTGTGATCATTTTTCCTCTTTGCGTACCGCTAATGTTACCAGTATAATTACCAATTCTTTTGTCTGAGGGCAGAACTCATCCCCATACTGACATTTTTATGGTAATTTGTATTTCACAAAGGTTAAAATCTGAATTATTTTAGCATACATCTTTTGGCATGGTTTATAATGCGACCTACTTCTAATATTTAGAAATAAATCAACAAACTACTATTGCAATGAGAGAGACACATGCAAATTGTTTTCCAGACAAGCTATTTATAAGTACTCAAGGCAATTTAGTTTATAGCAACTTCTTACAGAAGTGCAGTTTCTGAAAATTAAGCAATTTAAGCATCTGAACCTTGTCTTATACAACTTTATATATTAAAAATAAAACATCTCTACTTTAAACTTGAGTTTAAGAAAAGAATCATTCCCTATGCTCTATAGGAAATCAAAACTGGAGATGGTTGAATTTCCACACTGATGAACATTTTAGAAAAAAAATGGAATGAGTTTGGACTGGAAATGTTTTAGAAAATTCCTTTAAAATGAAATATGAAAAAGTATGAATTTGAATTTCAATATCAATATGAATTTTTTAAAAATCCAATTCAACTTTCTAACTTCTTCTGGTCTAATGCAACATTTTTTGTGACTCTGGTTCCTTCCATTCCCTATAGCCTCTTCAAAGCGAATACATTTGCAATGCAGAATTGTGTGCTTGCAACTTAATACTGAAAGAAGTACATTCTTGGTCTTTCCCATAATTTTTTGATCTGCTTCGTATCCTGCTGGAAAATGTATCTACCATTGTGAATTTTTAGACCTTGCAAATCAACTAATATTGTTTAATTCAATGTAAGAAGCCTCCCCAACTTCACCTCACAGGCAAAGGAGTCCAATAGGAGAGGCTGGGATTAGAGTATCTTTGCTAGTAGGTCCAGATTAGCAGGTTCTCACCTGCAGGCCCCAAATCATCAGTAACTGGATCCTGCCTCCTGAAAACTGCTGATCTTTCAGGTATGTTAATTTAACATTGCATTCTGTATTTTAAAAGGCTGCTTTTTTAAAATTATCAATTCAGATTAAAGAGACTGTTTAAATGATGATTTAAATATTTAGCTGGAACAGATAATCAAGTTTTTACCATCCTTTTAAGGATTTCAGATACACTTTCAAGGTAGAATAACTGAGACACTGCAAGGTGGAGAACAGTAGAGAAAATTACAGAGAAAAGGACTGAAAATCATAGTTAGACTATTAATCTGTATTACCTCAAAGTCTGCTGAACTGCCTTTTCAGCGGCAGTGTTCCAAATGCTTCAGATACTTTCACATAACCTTTTAAGAAAGCACAGCTGGGAACTGTTCAGTGATTTTAGGGGGCTTTTATAATTGAAAGTAGCTAGTGAGTTCTGAATTTTGTTGAGAAAGAAGAAGATCTAGAATAATGAGAATGAATTGAAAAATCATACTGTTGAAGAAATCTTCCAAATATTTTCAGAATTAAAATCTTCACTAATCTACTACACTACAATAAAAGCACGATCAACTTTCAAAAACAATTTGGTGTTCGAAAATAAAGTGAAGTAAGAAATATATCAATAACTGACACATAAACAGCAATAAGCTAAGGTGTGTGTAAAGAACTTACCCATTGCACCCTGGCATTCAGTAAGACAACTTTTTTATAAAGTAGCGTCCATGCTACTTTTCAGAAGAGAAACTACTACTAAAAAAGCAGCGGCAGGAGAGCTCCATCACTGGTTCTTTATCTTCTCTGTATCTTCTAAATTTCACTTTACGTTACATCCCCGAATTCTGCTTTGTATCACATAGCAGTTGATTCTTCAACATTAGCTGAAGAAAGTAACAATTCTGTAGTGTTTTTGCAGCTCTGGAGATGTGCTGACTAAAGTCAATGAAACTCAGAATAATTTATTAATCTTTGACCAGAGTTTTGGGTTAAATCTTAAACAAAAAGCACCAATGAAAGGTGGTAAAATGCTTCTCTGATAGTGCCCAGATGCTGCCTTATTTCTTTTTAAATAGCTGTAACTGCCTGAGTAACTCAATGAACTTAAAAGCAGGCAAAAGTACAACACAAAAAATGAGACATCAATGTGTTTTCTAGTGCATAATTTGGGATTCTTACTATGAAATTCTTTGAAAGCCACAACTAGAACATTCATGAAATCCATAAATTATCCTGCTGGACTAGCATAGTTTCAGAGAAAAGAGATGAGCTAACCAAACTGCCAGAGTGCAACCCTGACAAGCAGAATTCATCCAGCCTCATGTTTTTCTCCAGTTGTTCCTTTGCACAAATGTGAAATGTAACTAGCACAGAATAAATCAGCCATGAGAGATCCTGGGAGGGAGGAACGATGTTGCAGCGGGTGTGTAAACGTACCTGGGTTTGGCAAAGTTTGTATGAGGGAGAATAACCACTCTAATAGAAGAACGGTTAAAGGCAGGCAGGTAAAGTGGACAGAATCGGCCTAAGGCCACATTGTGGACTCTATTCAAGAAGTGCTTGATGTAACTCAGGAGTTGGGGGGTAAAAAATGTCACCTGGGCCTCCTTTAGAGCACCCCATGGTTTGGTGAGGAGCCATGGTTTATGCTGCAATCCCACATACCTGTCAACATCAAAAGGGATTCCTTTTCCTCACACACTGGTCTTCACTCCATGAAGACCTTCAAGCCAACGTAAATACCTGTGAGGCTAGGAGTGAACCAAGCTCAGGAACTAGCTTAAAGCTAATGTTTTGTTTGGTTTGCTAGGCTAGTTTTAAGCAAAATCAGTTCCCCAATCAGCTAACTCTGCAGCTGCAGGAACATTTGTGCAGGGCAGGGCAGTATCTTTTGGCTTATGTCGGCTTAAAGTGTGTGTGGAAGTTCAGCATGAGTGTAACTAAAGATCTGCCGTAGTCTAAGACTGCTAATAATGCACAAATGCCATTCCAGAACACAGGAATAGTTAAAGGACATAAATGGCCTTGCCATGTGCCTCACACAGGGGCCTAGCAAAGGAGAGCTTAAAAATTACTGAAGTAACTTGAAAATATGTAAATTTTGACGTAAATTCATGTTGAAATAGCAAGAATGAAAATCTAATCAAAAGTCACTTGCATTAAACTACAGTATGATTGTTGATAACGTGATTAATACACATACCAGAACCCCATGATGTGACCTGGTGTGAAAGCTGATGAACATTAACCGCCTTCTGCCCGTCCCTCCATCCCTAACCTGTCCTGCTCACATTTATTCTCTTCAAACCTATCTATGGTCTGCAATATTCCCTCTCTATAGGGCCACTTTCAAGCCTTTTGGTCTCTTGATTAAAATTTCCAGGAACGTTCCAAAGGCAACAGAGAATCAAAGCGAAGCAAGAGCAGAATCCAGATGGAAATGGTACTCCAGCTTTCATATAACTTCATCATCGTAATATAAGCACTAGCCACAGAGAATGTAAATGCTCTTGTGCCAGAATATTGCACTATTTCACATTTAGTGCAGCTGGACTGCACATTTGTAAGTACTGCCTGCCCCGCAAACTGCATCCACTGCTGCATCTCCACAGTGTCTAGTCTGTTTAAATTGTTTCTCTTCATTGTTATATCAACACATTATTTCTACCAAAAACATTATCTGTTTTCAGTAATAAGAGCTATCAGAACATAAAAAAATGATTTCATGTCACTGATTTGCTTAATATTTTCCTGTTTTCATTTTACCTACCTATTTTTTAAGAAACAATTGATGAAAGTGTAATTAAGTGCTACTTAAATTTAAAAAATCACAAAAAAGTCTGTGTCTCATAAATCCTCGGCAGATTTTAAATAATAATGTAGAATAATTATCTGACACTCTAAGTATACATACCTATATTATGCACCCTGCTAAGTTTTTCTCAGGTGCAGATAAAATAAAAAGCCTTAAAGATAATACAATGCTTTTAAAGATAATAGCAGTAAAAAGGTTCTTTCAGTACTTTCAAGCTTGTTTGCTAAAAACTTATAACTTTCACTACAATCCATATTCCAGAAAGCAATTCCTGTTCATGGGAACACTGTTTTCCTTTACATATGATATATAAGGCCATAAAAAGTATTAGGTTGCTAGAAGATGCAATGTAATGCCGGTGATCTTAAGGAGATCCATAGGTAAGGCAATTATTTATAAGATTCCTACATATACCTTAATTAATTTCCATGACAAAATTACAAAAAAGCACAAAATTACAAAAAAAAAAACCCCAACACAGCCACCAACCAAGGGGCAGCGTATCATGTACTGTGCATTCTCTGGTTTGGAAAATGTTCCCCAGTTGAACAAAGTTATTGCAGCTCAGTTACATTAACTGTATTGAACCCCCTTCAGAAATTATGACCAGTAGGAAAGTGAGAGAGGGAGAGTCTCTGCTTAAATCTTTGCTTTCTCCAGTCACAACTACAGGAGGCAACTTGGTTCTGTAAAATTGTCCACGTTAGCTAACACTGGTGAAACATCCAACCATGCTTTAAGCCTTCACTCCAATTGCACAGCTGTTTACAAGACTCAGTGGAGAGACTGATATTTTAACTTTAATGATAATTAATATTTTAAACCAATATAGATTGTGGCTATTAATTGTTGCAGATTGTTAATAAAGAAACATGAGGCAAAGAAAAGGAAAAAAAAAATCCTCTTTCCTTTGCCTGAGCCAGTGTCTGGAAAATTCTAAGGCAATGTCCATTAAGCTTGGTGAGAAATGTAGTCTATTTTTTCTTAAAAAAATACACACACACACTCAAAAAAACACTCAACATGATGTGAGCATTCAGGCTTTGAATATGTATAATATAAAAACTATAACTAAGCAGTACAATACACAATTCCATGAGCCCTGATCTCTCAGCCCAAATTGCAGCCAAGCAACTGCTCTAGTGGAATAAGCCTTCAAAACCACGGGAATCTCTCTCCTAGGAGCTATTTAAGCTTCCCTAATACTCTTTAATCCACCTTGATATTGAAATGCTAGACACTGTGGCACCCAACATCTGACTTCCAAATAGCTGGTCAAGAGTCTGAGAGTTTCTGTTCTCTCAAGGTAAAACCTGACAGGCTTTAAGGCAAGGCCTAACTGAAATCGTTCACAACTAACTGCTTGTGGCCTTCAAGGAAAACCTTACTGAAGAGAAGAATCTCTGTTGACCTCTGAGAAAATTCACTTTACAGCAACAGTGAAACAACTAGAGGAAACATTCTGCAAAAGAAAGACACTATAATTTAGGAAACAGAAAGAAGAGCCTCTTAATTTTAGTAAAGCCACTGCTGGCTCTGCCATTAGTTCAACAGCAGCCATGAAGGAAAGAGGGGGAATGACCTTCGGCCTGGAGCATGGATCTGCTGTGGGACCTTTTTATCTCAGCTGGTAAGCTAGTCCTCTGCATATGGAGACTATCTGATTGACATGATGGTATTGCCTCAATTCAGGTAAGTTTTGTTCAGTTCTGAGTCCCATGAAGCCTGAAAGATACCTTAAATTGCTATATGAACACTGGTTCTCAAGGAAGACCGCAGGAACATCCCAAAGCTTTGTGTTTGTGCATAAATCCTAGACCAATAAAGCCCCACTTTCATTTCACACTTCTGGAAACTTCATTAGTTTGCCAACAAAGTTACAGCAACTACTAAACCACCCATACGCTCATTCTCGGAACTAAGAGCTCCAAAATGGTGTTCAGATGGAATTTTCAAAAGTTTTGGAGCAAGTATGTACACGCTCATTAGCCAACATTAAATATATATATATATATATATCCACCCCTGTGCTTGTCCTTCAGCTTCGCTATTTCTGCATATAAAATAGAGATACTCTTCTCTGCAGTATCATGATGCTTAATTACTTAATGCTTTTAAAACAGGATGCATAGACTATTTATCACTAAAAGACAACCTTAGAAGCATGCTTTCATTACCTAAAGAACTTGAAGGCAAATAAATGAGTACTTTTATTTAAAAGATTGACTTTTAGATACAAAACTTCCTACTTAAATGGAAACAAGGTTAGCTTTTAATTTTTAAACAGCCTGGACTGGAAGAACTTCTACGGTTATGGAATGAACAGAATTTTGTCATCTTAGACACGAAAACATCTATATAAATGACCAAATTATAATTAAGATTACATAAATTTAAATTTTGTAAAAGTGAACAAGAACAGAGGGGGGTCTGCAAGTTGAGGTCCTGTTGGCAAGTTTACTATAATGCCACTTGAATTCTAATAAAGATTATGAAATCCTTATATCATTGATAACTTACACATTTTGGTTTCGGCCTCTTAAAACAATTCCTATGCAATAGGCAACACTGGCCCTGGGTCACACTGCTGATTTCCTCAGGGGTCCTGCTACATTTCTACTCGTCTACCTTTAATAAAAAGCAGGGTTTATCTGGTAGGTCAAAGAAGGGATATACTGCTGTGGGCCGGAGGAAGACACAGTTTAAGACAAAGCACTGAAAAGCAACAGCATCTCTCACCTTTAACAGGAGCACTGGTTTGTTAGATTGTTTTCTGTTACCCTTCATTTAGAAATATTTCACTGTGCAAATACAAGCCATGGCAAACACAGCAGAAAGTCTTGAAGCTCCTCTTCACTTGGTAATTTTGTAAGAAATACCACTATTTATGAGACGTGTCTGTACATCTTGCCCCACTAGAATTCTAACAGGCCCTACTTGCTGCTTGAGTCAAGCACGCAGCTAACAGGAGGCGTTTCGATCGCAAAAACTTCTTTCAAGGAAGTGGGTCTCAAATCTTATTGATACCATTTCCTTTGGCAGGAAAACTTTATCAGTCTGTGCTTGCAGTCTCTAGAGGCAGGCCAACCTCTTCTGCCACAACTCATTTTTTCTATATTTTTTTCATCTTTTTGTCGCAGTAAAACATAAAATTATTAGTTGCTGGTTCACTACCACGGCTCTTCACATTTCTTTTCTAAAATTCCAAATGATTAATATTAAAATCTAGTATCTGCAGTCTTTTGATTAATATATGACTTCTAGTCATATATTAATCTCTATTTGAAATCAGTTAGTTACATTTTGGAGCCAAAATATTTTAGCATAAGCAGTAACTACAGTTTGACTCTCCAGTATCCTCCAATTCATCTGCACCTGCAAGAAGTCCACCTCCCATTATGATTCTTTGACAAACTTAGATAATAAATGAACTTAGACAATAAACTTAGATAGTTGGGAACTTTATTATTTGTTAAGTAGCCTCTCGAGCCAAAATCTGGCACTCATCTCCCAAACACTCATCTTAACCACAATACTGAATGGCACCATATAGTATTCCCATGAGTGGTAACTTCCCGAGGTTTTGAATTACAACATGTCCAAAAGTAAAAAAGAAAATGTGAATTATCCAACAGATTGATTCCAAAACTAGTTTCTGAGGCTTAGGAATATGTTGGGTAATTCCACCCTCCTGCTCTTCCTGGTGCTAACTTTCAATTTGATCTGTGAACCTTTGATTTACTTCCCAAAGGGTTTCTTCAGTTTAACTGTCACTCCTCAACTCTGGTAAGGAATTGTAAAATTCACAAATCCCATTTTCCTTTATTTCCTGAATACCTGCCCTGTGACAATTATGCTACCAGTAACTTGCCTGGCTCACTGTTAATATCCTATAAACTTTCCTGCTATAAGAGAACCCACCAAAGTCCAAGCTGAACTGAATGGGATGACATGAGAACAAAAAGGACAGGTTTTGTTGGCAATAAAACCATATATGCATCCAATTTGCTGTTAGACGCTGCTTATCACTGCTTAGCCCACTCTTTTTCCTGAGCACTTTTCTTATTTTGATTCAATCAGAAGAATTTCTCTAGGAACTAGGTCTTCACCCAACACCTGTGTTACAGTTTTTGACAGGCTTCTGTGATTTGTTCCCAATATCAAGAGAAATCAGTGACGAAGGTCGGTATCCTTTGACAAAATCTCTTTGGGTTATTAAAAACAAATACATATATTGTATTTACTTCTCACATTAGCTTTGACAGCTTGTTTGATGTTCTTGTGCTCTTCTGATATTGCTTGATCCTAGTCTCTTATACACAGACCCAGAGATCCAGGCCTGTTCCCACATCAATCTTTTAGCATGATAAAATTCCACCTTTTGCTTCATTATGGCCATCAGTCATGTTTTACTCTGAATAAAGAAAACTGCAGCTTCAATACCCCAACCTAAACTACTAGGACACACTTTCTGCTATATAGCAACCAGATAAACACTGAGATTCTAGCTAACATGAGAACCGGAAAGACAAACCTGTGGTTTAAAAATAAAACACACATGCAACTTGTGGTTGAACTCTGAAGGTAAAGGAGACGTCAGAATTTGGAAAATTAGCCCACATCTTGCTCACACTCCACTTATTGTAGAAAGTTTCTACAATACTTTGAATGACATCAACAGTAACTACACACAGAAATTCAAATATTTTTCCCTGTTTCAAGAGAATCAAAAGTAGTATTAATAAAATAATTCTAAAGAGTTAATAATATAAAACAATCTCACCCTACTTGGATGACTCCTGTTTACTCTCCCTATTACCCATCTCTTTTTAATAACAAATTGTCAGTCAGAAATACATAGTTCTTTTTCCATCCAACTACACCAATAAATGAATTTGCTGAAAATGTTAATACCATCTTATTATTTATAAACACACACATACGCACATACTCTCAAAATAAGTAGGGAAGATATATTCTTTAAAAACTCATGCTATTTCCTGCACACTGCAATATTGTCAGGATGCTGTAGCAAAAGACAACAGTTGCCATACATTTCAAGAATTTATACAAAATAGACATGAGAAGATTTTTATGCTGCATCACAATGATATCTGTAATTAACAGAACAGGTTTATGAACAAGGGTATAAATCAACAAGACTGTATAACAGCCTAAGAATGAAAACTTGACAGCACCTGGTTATCATAATACAGATGAGGCATTTAAGAATTCATCTTGGACTCTTCATGACATTTGGAAAAAAGAACTGTGCAACATAAATCACAAAATATACTGCAATATTTGGAAATATATAATTTAGAACATATGGTATACCAGAATTAACAAGATAAATGCCACACTAATAAGAACCTGTGACATGACAAACTTCGAGTTTCAGAGACCATGTAGTATCTGAAAGCAGCAGAGAGCTCTAGCTGGGTGATCTTTTCTGACAAGACAGTGCAAGTCTTTGAAATCACAAGCACAATCACTCTGTGCTTTAAGAAAATAGCTTAGATATTCTTGCATCTCTACACAAGTACTCTAAGGGAAACACAGCCTGGAGAGCAGATCAAACATGAGGACAACCATGGCCTTTAATGGCAATAGTTTGATGGAGATTACATTTAAATGTTGATTTCTAGAAAAGTTTGAATGTGGTGGTTTTTAAACACGAAGCAAGGAAACAAACTCATGTTAGTGTAGGGCTACAGACTCCATCTGATTACATTAAAACATTTGTCACATACATAAACTTGCCATAAAAAGTTTTACTTAAACTTAATACAGACCAGATCCTGCTCATGTGAAGTCATCCATACAGCCCACAAGAACAGAACAAGCATAATCTAGACAAACACTGTAATACCTGAATCCAAACGAGGCCATAGTTTCTGCGTGCATTATATCTTGTATTTGTGGATATCAGCTGGATTCAACAGCTGCATGTAGAATTTTTAAGTTTACAACCATAACAGGAGAAATTTTTGATGGACATATACACCATGACACAATCCAAATGGAAATCAGAGACAAACTTTTGATTTTATGCATTTTAAATTCTGATTAATTCTACATTTTCCACACAGTTTTCAGACTGTTTTATCTCTATGATGGCAATATATATCAAGAGTTTTGGAAAATAGCACAAAAGGCAAAATATTGAATAATTTGTTGCAATGTTACTGATCTACTCAGTGAAATAAATTGAAAAGTTGTTTCAAAGCTCATATAATTTTCTGAGTTTTACATATAACTTTCTTATTTACTAAATTAAATATATATATATATGTATATATGAAACTATTCTCCAATATTTGCACTTTTGCCAGAGCATGAAAAGCAAAACTGGCTGGTAAGAAGGAGATTTCTGTAAGTGAGAGAATTTCTTGCTGGTTGGGTCACTTATGTTTTGGTTATGTAAGGGCAGTAACTGAAAGGTGGTTCCCTTTTTCTTCACAGTTTCCAAGGGAGAATTACTCAGACCATGAGGGAAGATTAATGAGATAATGACAAAGATTATATCTGTGGATAACATGGTTGATATTCTGAATCCCTTGTTTCCCACTCTGCATTTTAAAAATGGTTGTGTAGAGACTGTGAATCTTCCACAACAGATTCTTACCTATGATGCTGTTTCCGCGTAAACAATATTGATTCAGTGGTAAGCATGGAAATAGCAAAGGCTCAGCCGAAATCCTCTATTCCTAGCAGTGCTCTAAAGAGGAAAAAGGAGACATTGCTGGGTTTAATTCTTCTCATTATTCCCTAGAAGGAAAGCTGTATTTGTGCTGCCTCTAGGCCGGGTACCATCCCACGTGAACAAAAGAATGCAACTAAGATCACATCTACTTCATCTTATGCTGCTCCTGCATAGGAGAAGCTCTCTGCAGATGTGTAAGTCCCTGATACTGTATCTTCAGTGCTCATGTGTCACAGTAAACGATTCATTAAAAATGCACAGACAGATTGATCTCAGAAGACAGAAAAAGGATCCAGAGTTTAAGGTGGAAAAAAAATAGAAATGAAGAGCCAAAAGGTAGAAAAAGGAAATAACACCAAAATTCCCATGAGAAAGGCATGTACAAGGAAAGAAGAGGCAGCAACTCTGTTGGCATGTAGTATTTCTACTTTGGGATAAAACTCATCCTTTTACTAGCAATAAAAGCAACAGCCTAGAGAAAACACAAAGCCCTTAAAGCATTTTGCATGAAGTACCTCACTAAAATAGCAGGCAATTTCTTCTAGGGTCTGGGCAATATTTACACCAAACTATCTAACTTTATTTAAAAAAATGAAACTAAATAGCAGTAAATCCTAAAACAGACACAGCTCTACAGAGATTGTGCTTATAATGACATAACTGAACCAATAATAAGATGCTGCATCAATACAACAAAATTTTATTGGCCACATACCAAAAATGAGTATATTTGTGCCTCCTCATTTATTTCTTTTGGTGTGCTACACCAAAAGCTTTTGGGTGGCTCTGCAAAGGATACAAAATTGACATGCAGAGATTGGCACGGCTGAAAAGTGACCGATTCCTAAAACAGGCTTCTGGGCTAGTCTTAAACTGCGAGCGGGCTCCCTCATGCTAGTGATCAAGAGTCATTGCAATTCATATACCATTTGCACTGGTCCCATTAGACCTCAAAACCATGAAGAGAAGGCGAGAAAAAGTTAAGTTTCATTCACAACTCCTATGGACCTGATAAACATGTAATTCCCAAGACCAACCTGATGAAAAAGATCTCTGTTTTGGTAGTATTTACTGGATGGGCAGAAGGGCTGCTGAGGTGATCCTGAAAACAAAAAAAACACCCTTGCTTTAGAATAATCAGCTACTTGAGAAAGAGACACCTTTGTACTGTGACATTCATGCAAATGGCGTTTTATAGATAACAAATATTTACTCTGTTTTATATTAAAAATAATTGGTGAAACATGGATATGGATTGTAATCTAGATTCTATAAGTTTAAAAAAAGATATTTAAAAACAAACACTTGCAACAGAAAACATATACACATACATGCACACACATACAATAGCAATATTTTTAGCTATAATTTCCTGTTCATGTGGCAACACGATGTGCATTCTGAAGAAGCTGAGCCAAGTGAAAATACAACCTGCAGAACAGGTCACGTTTAAGTATTCTGCTATTGAAGAATATTAAAAACTACAGATTAAGAAGGAGTGTTGTAATACTCACATTAATTAATGCTTGTACATTATTCTGAAACACTTGGATAGAAGATGGCATAAAAAATGTTGCCACATGCCTTGATGCTTCTACATGCGCATGATTCCATACACCTTGTTTTGCTTTTGGAGGTTTCAAAATAGTTTTAGTTTTGTTGAGTGTTTGAACAGAGCAGAGGAACACATAGGACACCCAAATCCTGATTAAGAACTTGAGCAGATACTTTGATATAAACACGAGGTCCAAAATCCCTACGTTTCTTCATGTCTGAAGCCAGGTGCTGATGGTGGCTCAAGGGGTCTAGCTACTGAAAGCCCCCGTTGACCAATGAATTAGCACAGCTGCTTGGACGTCTCAGCCTTGACTTGGTTGCATTCACGTACGCGAAAATATGCTATACAAGCTATTCCTTCCAATCTGGTATTCCTATCACCTAGAAACATCAGCAGCCTGAAAAGTGAAGTATCTGCAATCACCAACACACCTGTAGAGCTAGTGCCAGTCCATGGGTTTTCGGAGCACTTGGCACCTCTTGCTCCTGCAGGCGCAGACCTGGGGGAGCCGCCAGGCCCTTTCCTGCACCCTCCTGCTGCACGGTGCCCGTTCCAGAGGAGCGGAGCCTCTGACCACGCTCCCGAGGCAGCAGCACAGCCGCCCTTGCGGTCGATGGATGATTTCCTGCAGAAACGTTTTATCTCGAGCGACACAAACCGCCACCAAGGTCCCCGTCCTTCCCCTGACAGGAGGAGAGCGCTGCAAGTGATTCGTTCCTCCTGTTTCTCCCTGCGAACACCATACATGTGTGCCCATACACACGACATGGGTGCATATAGGGAGAATCAACGCGCTGTGTGGGTGCAGCCACCTGCTAACGCGCTACTTGGGCAGGAAAGCGGGACTATAAAACACGCGCTGGGTTTTGCAGCGACAGGAGGGGGAATTGCCAGAGCCGCCCTGGGGACCGCCACGTGCCATCTGGGCACCAAGGCTCCCTGCTAGGAACCAGCAGTCGCTGCTGGCCGGGGGAG
>NW_010579999.1:0-15599 GCF_000705375.1 Tinamus guttatus
GAAGTGACCTCCAGGTAGACTCTAATAAATAAGATAGACTCTAATAAATAGACTCTAATAAATAAGTTAGACTCTAATAACTTTCCTGCAATTTATGGGCATGCTTTTCCCATAGCCTACAAGCCCCTATATCATCTTCAGCAGTAGAGAAGACTGATGCCATGGCTTTTCTCATCTTCAGGGCAGCATTTTCCTCACTGTGGCAAGACAAAAAGATAATCTCCAGTAGCTCTGGAGAAAAGGGTAACACATCAGCACCATATATATAATAAACAAGCTAAAAGGGGTTTTAAAGGTAAGAAGAAAGCAGAACCCTGGAGGGCTTTTGCCCTTGAGCCAGAATTGATTCAGCACCGCTCACTTTATGCAATGCAAACGGTTCTGCCGGCTCAGCAACCCCTGCCCTAGCAAACACTCCCCTTCATTAAGAAGATGCAGAGTCAAATCTCAGTTTCTCACTGTGATATGGAAAAACAACAGCTCCTAAACTGGAAATATAGGTCAGAAAAAGCCTATTCTAATTTATTCAAATAAAAAGAGTCTAATATGCAAATTAGGTCATGACAGCTGAAATTCCCGGGGACGCAAAGCAGTTTAATAATAAGTATTTATTTTTAATGCATATTTAGTTCCAGAGAAAGGACAAAACACAGGAACAATATAATATCCTTGAGGCAAGCTGAAACAAGCAGCTCAGTTCATGAAAGAAATCAAGTTTCCTTCTCAAAGTGTGCTAAAGCACCCCCAGTGAAGGGTATTTTTGCTATTTTACAAAAAGTACAGACCACGGGTCTCTATGAAGCGACACTGAGCAAGGAGCCACTAAATTGGTGGCTGAGGTAGTGGCCTGGTATTAGTCAAGCATATCCCACCACTGAGATTTCAATCAGAAAAGCAGCATTTAGAAGGATCTGGAGCTAAGAGAAGACGCTCTGAATGTTTTAAGAGATCTGTAACTTTCTTGGCTGTCCTGATATGTCAACACAGAAGTCAGCAGTGCTCAGTGGCACCACGGATTCTTGCCTTGCGTTGCACAAAAACGCAACCGTTGATGGTACCCTGTAGCACTCGTGAGGATGCAGAATGTGCCTGCTGTGCCAGGGCTTTCCCAGTTATTCATAGACCATGCCAAAAAAGATGGATGAAGTTGCAAACGCTCCCCTACCAACCAAAACAGTGTATATTTCTATTGTTGGGTATTCACTCCCACATGAACCAATGTACATTTATCTTTATTATATCTCAGCACATGGATTTTCATGGCTTTTTTTTTAATTTATCGGCACAAAGCTCTGCTTTATTCCTTTCCTCCAAGAACCTCCGAGCATTGTCTCTACCACAGATTTAATTAGTATCCTCTCCACTGTATCCTCTGAGTCATTAATGAAAATATTGAGGAGTATTGGACCAAGAATGGCTCCCTTAGGGGCTGGTAATTCTATCTCGAATACTATTTAATATATCTAGTGACAATAGATTTTGCATTTCTACTGGTTTTGTTACACCTTGCAATAAGGCTAGAACCATCAAGGCTCTTAATAACATTTGAAATACCAGAGTAAGGTGCTCTGGGCTTCAATTTGAGTCTTGCAACTTCTGTGCAAAATACAAAGACTCACAGGAATGTAAAAAATATCAAAAAATGGTTAGATTTTACATGAGAGATTACTTTTTCTTGTTCTTTAATCTCTAAATGAAGTTTCAGGCCTGTAGCAGAATACATAATGCTGGTTTAGGGTCGCTGTAGCATTTTTTATGTGTACAGCTGTTCTTCCACTGGTATAAGTAGACACATCTGCTCATTAGCAATACAATGTCATTTCCAGTGTTTAATTTTAATTATTTGCAGATGATAGATTCCTTGTGCAATGTCTAAAAAAAGGACAGTCCTTCAAAATTGGTGAGAAATAAATATACCCTCTGCAATGAAAATGGGTCAGCAGAATGAAAACCAGATATTAATCTGGAGAATTCATGTATCAGCACCAAGGCTAAATGCCAAAGCGTTTGGAAGGTCACAGGGAGGAGAAATGGCTCATACATCTCTTCTTTATTGTGGATGCAGAAGACATATGGACTAAGAGGTGTTCTGAACAAACCTGGCAGGTGATGAGTTTGTTGTAGTACAGATGGTCCTCAACTGCTGGAAAAACATCAGTTCTGCTAACATTTCCTGTACAAACACTGGCAAGATAAGGACTTCTTCACGGCAGAAAGAAGCAGAAAAGAGATTACTTAGGGGTAACTTTGCCTTTTTGTGTATTCGGACTTAAAGAATGAAGCCTAAAAGTAGATGTCCAGATCCCTATGGGACACGGTGGCCTTTTTGTACAAAGGGGTCACTCCAGAGGGTGTAGTTGTTTGGGCTGAAGTCTCTGACACGGGTTAGATGTCAACTTCACAACCTTGGGGTTTGGATGGTTAGGAGCTGCAGAGCGCTTTGCAGGAATGACTTCTGCACCATAACTCGCGTCTCTCATAGATTTTTTTCCAAAGGTTTGGAGAAATAGTTTCTGACTCTCTGCAAATAACGACAAAACTTTGTGATTGGATGAAACATGATATTTTCTGCCAGAATGTACATAAAATTGGGCTTTCCAGTTGACTCACAAGGGCTAGATCAGGGCTAATGCCAGAAGGGTGGTTCCACCAGCAGAATTGCTCCTGGCAGTGAAAGTCCTGTCTGAAAACTACACTGAATTTCACTTCATTTCACTTCAAGTCTTCAGCTTGATCACAGAACTTTGCAATTGCTGCTGTTAGCATAAAGGCTGAGGCAGTAACATACAGACAAGTCAGGCAGACAACATAAAATTGCCCTTTTCTGTAATGGTTTTGTCTAAAAATACCTTAAGACTCCTGTGAAACCTCACGGACCAATGGACAGATTGATGGTTTCAAAGTCCACATCCCCCTGGACACCCAGCGTGGAGGTGCCAGCAGAATCGTAATAGTTATGTCTAAAATTACTTTAAGACTCCTGTGAAACCTCAGGGACCGCATGAAGAGATTGATGGTTTCAAAGTCCACATTCCCCTAGACACCCAGCGTGGAGGTGCCAGCAGAACCGCGGTGTTCAACAAGGACACAATTTAAAGGATACAGTCAACTTTATATCTTAATAATCCTGAAGGCTCTGTGAACGTCACCTTTACTGCCAAAACAGGGCAATGTAGACCTAACCTATGTCTCCATAATCTTAAGACAAAATGACAGAAACACTGAAATTCCACAAGGACATGCATCTTTTGCAGGATATCACCATCATTCATTTTTTTTCCCCCTGCAGTAGTCACAAAGAAGCCACCACCTCAAGCACTTCCCAAGCTATGCAGAACAACCTTCTTATAGATCAGCTTATTCCTAGGAGAGAAGGAATGCTGATCTGTGCATCAGAGGCTGAACAGAGATGACAACCATATGCCACTTGGCAGAAGTCAGGGGTTTGTTTGTTGCTTTTTTAGCATCCCAAATGTAATGAATTATAAAATAGAGCCTAAATTAATAGTCAAGGATGACTTTATCAGGGCCCCATACTTAGGAGATGCTCATCTGGGAGAATCTCTTTCAACTCATAGACCGTTTCACTTGATCAAAGGTTGCTGCTTTTTCACTTGCCTTCTGCATAATACTTGAGTAAACAAGAGGCAGGCTGTCTCCCAGAGAAACTCCGAATCCCAGGGAGATGCCAGTTTCATCTTGAAGGCAGGAGGTGCAATTGTTTGGAATGCAGAAAACATTTGAACATTCATACGCTTTTACAATAATGAACGACAGAACTGCCAGCCTGTGCTCTTGAGCAAGCTGGTTCCATCTAGATCAATATCTGAAAAGTCCTTCAACAGAATCGGAAACAAAATGTACAAATATTTCCACACTTGATGTTCAGTGACTTTAGAACTTGTTTTATCTTTGCAGCTGAATTAGGAAATTCCACAGGGAAAAGATAAGACGGAGCCCAAATAAAGATTTTCTCCTTTTGAGCGAGCATGCTGTTGAAGCACTCCAGGATTTGTTGTCTATATAAGACACTGGATTCATCCAATGAGTGTGCAGAATCCCATGAAAAAGAAATCTTCCTAATTTAACTACTTAGCAAACATCTCTTCTTTGATAGTCTGAACAGTGCATTCCCATGCGTCTGGCTAAACAAGACTTCACATACATTTGAACTTCAGGAGAGAAGACAAATAGTGTAGGTCAAAAAGATAACTCTCATTTTCTGTAACTTTACATAAAACCACATTTCTCTCAGCAAACTCAAAGTAGATGCAGGTGAAGGTGAAGAGACTCTTCCATACAACAGAACTTCTACTGCTAATTGCTCAAGTACGAAAAAAGTATTTAAGGAGACCATCCCTACCTTACAAGAAGAAACAAAGGACCCTGAAATTGGGACCTTAAGGGTTAGTTTTCTTTCATTTCAAGAAAGGTGGAGGAAATCTGATGGTTTTTGCAGAGGTCTTCACAGAGTTTAGCCTTACGAAACCATAGAAATGCAAAAGGAAAGAAACCAGCCCACACCAACCAACTCTAGAATAATAAAGTTTTCAAGAATTGGCAGCATCTTCTGTGTGGATAAAAGGATGCTTCTTTTTTTTAATTATTCTGGAGGAACCATTTGGAATTTTACCACGTCAAGCCTATACAAAGGCTTAGGTGTGCTTACACCAAGCAGTGCCACACAGATGCCTGCAATGGCTGGGAATGGCTTGGGGATCTACACAGCAAAGCGTCGTGCTGAGACATCAGCTCATGTCCCAGAAGGAATCCAGCCACATTAGCGTGGCTCTGTGCCCGGGCTAATTAGGTGATGCTTCCCCCGTTGCCAGAAATCAAGGAGTGAATCACACATCTGCCAGCATCCAACCTCCTTCTGAAAGCACAGACTGGAACTATTTTGGACCTTAGTCATGTGGGAATGCAAGGAGAATACAAAGTTGTAGAGTCATCACTTTTAAGACCAGAAGGAATCATGAGATCAGCTGATCCGGCCTATTTATCACAGCTGTTATATCTCACCCGGATCCCATTGTATCCAGCTTCAGTCACTGAAGCCCTTTAGAGACCTTTTGTACATACGCCACAAGAATGGACTAAATATACTTTGTCAAAGCCAAGACTTCAGAAACAGCAGAACACTGAATACATGTTAAATGCCCTTTATTTATTTATTTATTTATTTCTAGCAGTGGTCATATTGTTTTGGCAGGTGAGAAATCCTGAAGCTTCTTTGCTGACCCCTACAAGCAAAACCACTGAGGCTGTGAAGCACCAACTGAAGTTGGCCGTTGTATCCCCACAGAGCTGCACGTGTCTCCAGGAGGGTGCTGACAAACCGCTCTGAACGTACAGTGGAAAGGAGTGGGGAGATGAGAGAGGATCAACTCAACTGGTCCCAGCAAAGGCCATTGAATGACTCACAAACACGGAATTTCTTCTCATGAACTGAATCAAGTTCCTCTTTGCAAAGAGCAAATGATCTCATCCTAAAGACCCAAAATTAACGATAGAAGAAGATTCCTGACATTTAACCACACTCAGAGCTGCAAAACTGTTTTCTTTCAAGCTGGAACTTCTCTGACCTCAGCTTACCAGCAGCCGCCTCGCCAACCTCACTATGAGGTCTCTCTTCCTCGCATAAGTACCTGTAAAGTTGACTTGATCATAGAGTCATCTCTCCTCAATCAGCTGAATGTGTTTATTCACAGCATAAGGTTAGTTTTCTAGCCCCCTTTGTATCCCTCTTTGAATTCCCAGCAATATCTCTATATCATTCTTGACATGTCAACACTGAAACTGCAAACAATGCTCCATTTTACGGGGATTTCACTCACTCTAGATGCAGAAGATAGCTTCCCTACCCCTGACTGATGTTCCCCTTTTCACACAGTGCTGTGGGCTCACTGGAAGGCCCTTTTCCACAACAGCCCCACGATCCTTCTCAGAGTTACAACTTCCCGAGTTGGGATCCTATTCTGTAGGTATCATCTGCATTTTTGGTGCCCAGATGCAGTGACAAGTGGCATAATTGGGATAGCTGTTAAAAAATTGAAATGAGTTACTGAGTGCAATATTTCTGGGAAATGGTAGAAGGGATGATGTTTATTGAATCCATATAAACATGTAAAATGTTTTCTCAACACAGTTTCCCATTTATGTTTGCACAGATGTGTATAATGTCATCATGGAGTCTGTTCCAAGAAAGATAAATTAAATCAAAAGATTTGAATGTGGCAAATAGCTAATATGCTGCTGCCTTTACATCCCATCTTTTATCTCTTTTTGTTCCTTTTTTTTCTCTAATCATAAAAGATATTCACAGTCATTTAAAAATATAAAAAAACAACATCCCTCTATAATTTAAGGAGGATAAAGGTCTTCGGCATAACTAAAATGGCCAACTCCGAAGCTGTACGGAAATATGCTTTAATTTAGGAGACAAAAGATAGCATTACGGAAGAAATTGTCATAATCAAAGTTGAAAAAAAAAATTTCTATTGTCTGGTGTGTCTCTCTGTGGGAATTTTCCCAGCCCAGACAGCTGTAAAGAGGAGGGGTATTGTGGGTTTCTCTATGCTCATTCTCTCTCTCCTTCTCTTTCTCTGTCAATAAATGTCTGCAATCATATTCTTGAGCTCCAGTGTGATTTCAAGGTTCATCTCTTCCACACAGCTCAAACACTAATTATCCCAGCTGTAATTAGTAAGATAATTAAATACTGGCTCACTCATCACTCTACCTTGTGTCGGGTCATGATTCTCCCAGAAGACCTTGAGCAGTTTCTCAAAGCTGATGTTTTCTGGCTGATATACTACGCGTACAGCCTCTGCGTGGCCAGTTTTACCTTAAAAGACAAAATAAAATCGGATGTTATTATTGAAATAGCTCATGCATATCTAGCTTTTTATATTTGAGATCCAAAGCATAATCCTTTGTGTTATTTTATTTTTCTTTTTTTGTTCTGGGGGGAAAAAAAAGCACAGTATTCTGATATTCTAGCATTTGGGCTCAAGCCTCTTTACAAATTCTTTTATACACATGCCTGCATCTGCCAGCTTGGACCAGGCCATCATGAGATAAAGTAGCCAGAGAGACAATGAGCTAGGACAGTAATTTGTCATCTTTTAGAAAAAAAAAAATGAATAGGGCTTAAAAACTAGTAATTAACACCTAGTAAAATAATTTAAAATATTCTATTTTACATACAATATTAAAAGATGAGAAATTATATGTCTAAATTGTCTTTGTGGTAGGAAGCTGAATTTCATTAGCCATTGGGTAAGAAATGCATAAAATAACTGAAGATAAAAATTAAACTTAAAGGACATGTTTACATAAGATTAAATAAATGATTTTGAACTACTTCCCTTTACCCAATCCCCTGAATGCCAATGGCTTCAAAGTGCATCAAAGAGATATGGACTGAGCATTATGAGAACAGATGAAGTTCAGGAAAGGAAGTATGTGTTACAGTACATTAAAATATGCTATTTCTAATTTCTGTTACTTTATGGACACTATCCTTTAATTCCTGATGCTTCTACATACTTTTGAGTGCACTGAAAGGCCCCACTTTCCTAAACATGAAGGATCAGGCCATGTAATTTTCTTTCATTGTAACTATTCGATAGTTAAATTGATAAGTGTTCAGACATCTCAGTTGGAAGTGAAAACTGTTGTTCTGAGTTGCTATAGCACACATCAAGAATTCAGAAATGTAATTTTTTTGTTGACATAAGTGAAAATACACCCATATATATATGTGTATGCATATATATCCTACTCTTCAGTTAAATCATAAGGAAATACTATGCAAAAACCAACTGCATGGCCAGCTCTGCCTTGTTATGGAAATGTAATAAGCTCCTTGATCACACCAGGCCAGATTTTGATTTCATTCGCACTGATTTCCATAGAATTGCCTGGGATCGCTCGCAGTGCAACCAACAGCTGAATCTGGTCTGTTGATGGTTTCTGAATGAGCTGTCACCAAACAAGGAAAAGCAGTCTACGAGTAATTGAGGAGAGTTCAGTGAAAACACCAATTTGATACCAAGAGACATGAAACAAAAACAACCACATAAAAAAGATGTTAGTATACGTTGGAGAGATATAACAGGGGGAAGTATGACAGTGTTACAGCAGTTAATTGGGCCACCTGAAATGCAGGAAAAGAAAATGAGCCACAGAGGAGTAGGGTAGCTATGCAAAGAGATTTAAAAGATAAGGTTTAGAAAGATTTCAAAGACGAGGATTCAATTTAGTCTGCAAGGTACAGGAGTAAAAGGGGACACATTTCTGATACCTATGTGTCCGTCATGGAAATCATGATAAAACCAAATTGCTTCCTATCCAGTGTGCTTCAATATGACAAAAAATGTGCTGAGATTATAAAGCAAAAACGTACAAGCTACATATAACCAAGTCATCCCGTCCACCAAGCAAATGGATTGGATGCTGTCCAAGCAAACAGCCCAATTGCTCTTTCACGTGCACCACCGCTACCGAAGCCAAACAAATCCACTCGTTATCTGGAGGTAGAAGATGACAGCAGGTCAACAGAAAGGGATTATATGTTTATAAGAATAAAAATACAAGCCACGGGTGGGTGGCCCATCAATAAAGTGGCAGTGCCTTTCTGGCATAAACCAATGACCAGTTTGATTCAGGGGAGGAATTCATCACAGTTTTCATGGTGTTACGCGAGCTACCAGGGAAGACACTGGTGTTTACTGTGGTCTGAAATTTTATTGTTCCTTGAGCTAACGAAGGAGGGCACATGGACAGTGGCATGTCCAACTCCAGCAAGACTATATCACACAGCTAAAAGAGTCAGAAATGGCTCCGAACTCTTTATTTTGCTTTATTCTATTTTTCGATATAAGCCTTATAAAGGCTTCTTATCACTCAGGAGCAAATTGCATGTCCAAGACGGCTCAGTTTGGTTCACATGAGAGTTTCCTTGAAGAACTTCGGAACAACAGCGTCATTACCTTGCCTCTGAGCAGGAGCAGCAGTTACGTCTTGTCACCACCGTCTGCTCTGACTAATCCAAAATTTCAAAGAATCAGCTTTCTTCTGTCCCTCTAATAAGAAAAATCACAGTGCTTTTCCAGGAACTAGAGCCTGACTTCAAGAGAAAAAATCCCCAGATGGATGGTGGATGGATGGCTAGAATTGATGCATGTTTAAAAATCAACATTCATCCTCAGAGGGAAAGCAAATAGGCAGATTTACCTCTCATTTTCCTCAAAGTCTTTCCACAATCTAGCGGATTTGCTTTCAGACCATGGTGTGGCTGTTTCTGCTATTGACAATCTTGGTCATTTGTGGTGAGCACTCCTATTTCTCCCTAACTTTAACGGAAACTGGACCAATCAACTGGATCCACATAAGCAAAAAGATCAGGAAAAGGCTTCATGTGGGACAGATTAACCATAGAAAGTCCAGAGAGAAGACAGTAGTAGGGCATTGAGGAAGGGAAAATACCAATCTCTCTGCGGCTGCAACATACCTTAAAATGAGGAACCAAAGGATGCCCTGAGGTTGCCCTAAGTTGGAGGTGGAAACTCTCAGCTCCTCTGGGCTGGACATGACTCTGCTGCAGCCAGAGTGATAAAATGTAAGTGAAACTGGGCTGTCTTGATACATCTTTTAAAGTCTCTTTTTACATTAGGCTTAAGTTTGACCCAGAAGACAGAACAACCATGGTTGGGTTTGGGTTTCAGATGCTGGAGACACTACAGCACCGAAAAACAGCCAGTGTCCAACCAACAAACCACTAAAATGAAAAGAAAAAAAAATTAAACAAATCTTTTGGTAGGATTTCTTCAAATTTGCGGGCAATAACCGAAGAGAAACAATAAATCCATGTGCTCCTGAAAAAGCTGCAGGTCTCTGTTAACGAGACATTTAACAGACTAATGTTGAACAGCTGAAGCAATTTAAAATGATTGGTGATGGGCTCCATTCTTCTAGGGAGATTTAGCTCTTCACCTTAGTGCCTCTTTCAGTATAAAGGTCTATTTATACTAAATCTGAGGATCACAGTATCCTCGATTCACCTACTGCTTTTAATTAGCTAGTTTATAATATTACACAGTAAAAGCATGCTTCACTTGTAGTTCCAAGAAGTTTTAACAAGTGTGAATATTTTTAGAAGCTCAAAGTTTGAACCATTTATTTTTTAAAATAACTTATTGAATCTCTAGATATAATTTAATTTGCCATTAAAGGAGCAAACAGCAATCCTTTATTTATAGGTGCCATTATCGGATTTCCAGCTATGGTGCTCACTTCTCCTTCAGCTTCTGAATGAGCTTAGCCATAGACGAACATCTCGCCGTGGATGATAAGACTTTATTACACCGTGGCAGAGAGGGCTGCGTGCCAACGGCAGATTGGCTGTTTATCCTATATCCATTTCCCACTTAGAAAACATAGCCGCTCTCAGAGGATTAGCCACAGTGAGCTCTTCCAGTGGGGATTCAAACCAGCAAAAATGTTCCTATAAAGAGCAATGGAAAAAGACATCTGAGTGACACCTCTGTGCTTCTGCTCTTTTTTTTTTTCCCTTCCTAATAGTGTTTAGAGTCTCACCTACTTAATCATCTCCCAGGTGAGTGCCCAAGCCAACGGATTAGAGCGGCGTGCTCGGTCTTTTTAACACGCCGTAGCCAGAAAGCGTTTAATTATTTCCTGCAAAGCGGAGCAACTTCAAAAGAGCAGCCTGAGAGCACCTGGAACGGCCGCTTACCAGCGCTCACGGCAGCGCTCAGGGAAACGAGGGCTTCAGCTCCAGCTAGTCCTGCCCTGGGGGAAGAAGGTATAAAATGCAGGGAATGATGAAATTGTGCCTTGCTGCCCCATTTTAACAACAACAAAAAAAAAGGCCTTGCCTCTCCTTACCCATGAAAATATAGGGCATAACTCCAGGAGTTAATCTACATGGTTGTAAATCTTATAAAGCACCAAAGTCTAAGTCTTGGAAGTACCAGAGCTTGTGAAAAGGGATTTATTAATAGGCTCTTCCCACAGGTTTTTTCCCACGTGGTTTTCTTAGCAGCCCCAAAGTGCTGCCTGTTGTCTGTCTCATTCTGAAGCACCCATCTCATCCCATGTAGGACATGGGTAACCCAGGAAGCCAGTTGAGAGCTACCAAGTCCACTGTGTCTGTGTCCATAGTGATGAATACCAGCACTAGGACATGGATGCAGGCACAGAAACATTCATTGCCAAGTTGGCCTGGGTCAACCAGCACTGAGGCACACAATTCCTAAGGCTAATGGCCATGAACATCCCAATGGGAGCTTTGGACAAGCCATCCTGGTTGGTCATTGAGATTTAGAGATAAGGTAGTGGCCAGACCATGTCCCCCAGCCTCCTCTAGAGCATAGACAGAGCCCAAGACAAGGCCCAAGAGCTTCAGCTTCTCAGTGGTTCCAGCCCAATGCTAATGTGTACAACACTGAAGCCAAGAGCCGGTCCCTCATCTACCTTTGTGCATATTCCTTCCCTTTTCCCTGGCAAAATATGCCTTTTTTTTTCTTTCATAACAGTCTCTCTCATATATTTTCTGACATAAATGTAAATGTCTAAATATAATTGGAAGGACTGGCTGACAGGTCTTCAGCTCATACAGATTTCAGAGCTTATTGATTTTGCAGCAAAAACAATTTGTGCTGGCTAAAGCCTAGGCCCTAGTGAATATGCAAAGTATCACATGAAAAAATAGTAAGTCTTTTGAGCATCTGTTTCCCCAAACCAGCCTGGGGATTTTTCTTACGCTGTAGCTATCAATAATACAATTTCCATGGCAATGTGTTAAATAAGCAAAGGTTAGATAAAAATACCACCACTCAGGATTTTCTGGCCATTTCCCTCTTTTTGGGCGTGCTTCTTCCCACTATTTGGAAGACAATTGTAAAATACATGGGGTATACAATGGTCCTAACATGGTCCTACTGTTATTTATTTTTACCTTCTTCTTTGCATTTCAAATAACTCCAGTGGCTTTCCCACCACTGAGCTAGAGGATATGCTTGGCTCAGGATCCACTCCTAATTTCCTAATTTTACAACATTGTGCACACCTCTAAGAAGATAATATTATATTATTAGAAGATAATATAATATTATATTATTATTATTATATATAATATAATATTATTTGTTTTAGTAGAGGTCACACAAATCACACAGTCAGTGAAAGTTTTGGACACAAATCTGCTAGAAAATGTATTTCTGGTGACTATCACCATTCCTGTTTTTTTTTTTTCATTCTGAGGTTGAGTGAAAATTGGAGTACCCAATGTTGTTCACTGATAATTTTTTTCAGAGTAATACAGTCAAATTTTTCAGTAAAGCTATTTGAATGGCTTAAAAAAAGATTATCTGTTTCAACAACGAATATTGTGTTTTGTTTTAATGTACACAATGTGACAACAAATTTTTTCTTTCCTTATTTGCAGATATATATGGTGCAGTTATATGGTACAGCTGTAGTGTTTAAACGGCACAGCTACAAAAAGTTCTTACTTTCCTTCACTGAATTCCCATGTGTCCTTTGGTAGCCATTTTTTATAGTAAGCTACCAAATAGATTTTTTTCCATACACGCTATTCCTTCTGCTATTTTGTCCATCTTTTTTTCTTAAAATAGCTGTCCATTCAAGAAATCATAGAAGGAAAAAAAAAGAAAAAAAAAAAAGAAATTATTCAGCTAGAGGACAATTGGAGAGAACACATCTCTACTATCTTTTTCACTACCCTTGCAGGCTACGTCTTCACTGGACATTCTTCATTAAGCTGGATTGTACTAAGTACCAAAGAGTTTTCTTATGATTTAATTTCATTCTAAGGGAATTTTGGCTTCACAGAATGTTTGTTGCAGATGTCACTGGACAGTTTCTTTACCCTGTGTAATCAGAGAATCTCTGTATGCTACAGAAATTGCTTTGGCTGAGATGCACGATATGGGATGTGGCTTTTTTGAGTTGTGTTGCTTCGCTGTCCAATACAGAGCACAGATCACAGACCTGGATGGGTCCCATCACCCAAAGGATTAGTCTGACATTGGTCCTGGACAATACAAAAGAGCATCTTGTATGACATTCAACTGACGAGAAAATGTTGAAGATAGGCATATAATTAATGCCAGTCAACATGGTTCCATGGAATATAGGTCTTGTCAGCCAAACTCAATTTCATTCTCTGATGAAATTACAAGTCTAGTGGTAACAAATGTCGAAGGTAATAGCATGGATGTAATAGACTTAGACTTTATTAATGCATTTGACTTATTGCTGCATGACAGTCTGATTAAAAAATTAGCACTATACAATATCAGTAGTGCACATGTTAAATGGATTAAGAATTGTCTAAATGACAGTTCTAAAAAATGTCTAAAGGGAAGAGGCACTGAATGGCAGCATTTTTATCTGTGTTCTGCAGGGATTGGTACAATGCTTGTTGTTGTTGAAGTCTTTCATCAATAATTTTAAAGAAATACAAAGTCTAAACTTTTAAAATCTGTGGATAACTCAGATGAGAAGGCTGACAGGATGGTCTTATACAGTGAATACTTGCTGTGCTGGGCCCATTCAACCAAAAATGTACTAAAATAGGCATATGTAAAACCTTGCCTAAGGGAACAAGGCACAAACACCATATCTACAATCTTGGAGGAAAGTGCAAGGGTGGCAGTAGCCAAGCAACTAAATATCAAATCCCTTTGCAATATTGCAATAGGAAAGGAGTAGTGCCTGTTTGGGATCAATCCCAGCATGGAGTAGAGCCACAAAACTAATTCGAGGGTCTCAAAAATAATTTCAGAGATAGCCATAAAGTGCTTGATCTATTTAGCCTTTCAAAACAAAAACGCAGAGGTGATTTAATTAAAGCACACAAGCATCTTCTCCAGAAGGGATGACTAAGTGCAAAAGGGGTCTTTGAACTAGCGGTGAAAAGGCATCTCAAGAGGCAGTGGTAGGAGCTGAAACCAAGAAAACTCAAATGGAAAAGTAGGTGCGTGTTTTTAATTCTGTAGATGGTTATCTGCTAGGAGAAACTACATGGTTTGGTTACACTGTTAGGCCACTTCTGGTCCTGTTGACAGATGTTCCTATGAACCAAGACAGAAAGTAGTAGAGTCTCCATCTCCTGATGTTTTCAGATTAAATCAGATTTCCTTACGGGAGAAACACTTCAGACAAATACCACTTAAGCAGTAATGAAAAAAGTTATGAGGCTTAATACAGCAGTAACTGGTGGAAATGTAATGTCCTATGCTATAAAAGATGTCAAATTAAATAATACAGCAAGCTCTTAACCACCTTAAATGCTGTGAATATATGAGTGAATTGCTTATCTATGCTAAACACTGTTATCCTCACAAAGAGTTGGGACTTTGTCATCATCATCATCATCATGGTTGATGAAGTAGCCTGCAACCCAACCACAGTTTCTATATTCTCTTCATATAGGTGATTTAACATCTTTCAGCTGCAGTGTTGAGAGCAGACACACCATATTTGCACTTTTGCAGATTTCCCACTTAAAAGCCCAAATTTAAGCCTAAATCTAAACAGAAATGAACCGAGGTACTGGTCTTTAGATGTCAATCAATTATATATATATATATATATAAAATACATTTACTGACAAACCAGTTATACTGGGTACAATGGAAATACGGTGCCTGGCTTGCGGACACTAGCCCAGACTATGTGAATACAGAACAAAACAAACAGACACACAATTTTTAGAGTGAAAAATGCTTACTTGAGTTTAGTGTACATTAATTACAAGTTTAATTTATAAAACGAAGGATTCAATATGGAAGAAATGTGAGAATCACAGAAATTCAGTCTTATAGCTGACAACAATCTAGCAGTGATGAAAGTATCTATTTCACATTGCTCTTGAGCAGAATTAAGGCATAACTGGTTTATACAGTATGCTTCTCTAAAAACAACATGCTAAAATAAACACCACTGTAACAAAAACTTTAAATTCAGCTCCTGGCAACAAAATCATATTTCATAGAATTTTAAATATTGAAAAAAAAAATGCACTGTTATCTCCTGAAAAGCATTTTGGAGTGTGATAAGAACTGAAAAAAAGTCCAAAATATATGTCCATATGATCACACAGTGATACAATGAAGATATTGCACTGAAGACAGGTGACTTTGAAAATTGTCCCTGAATGTCTTCAAAGGGTATGTGCTGAATGTGTCACATTCCTGGCTGGAACTGAAATACTTAATAGCATAAACTAACAGAATCATAGAATGCTTAAGGTTGGAAGGGACCTCTAGAGATCATCTAGTCCAACCCCCTGCACACGCAGGGTCACCTAGAGCACGTGGCACAGGACTGCGTCCAAGTGGGTTTGAAGATCTCCAGAGAAGGAGACTCCAAACCTCTCTGGGCAGCCTGTTCCAGTGCTCTGGCACCCTCACTGCTAAGAAATTTTTCCTTAAGTTCCTGTGGAACTTTTGATGCTTCAGTTTGTGGCCGCTTCTTCTAGTTCTGTCAGTGGCCACCACTGAAAAGAGACCAGCCCCATCCTCCTCACTCCCTCCCTTGAGGTACTT
>NW_010579999.1:16383-38234 GCF_000705375.1 Tinamus guttatus
GCTATCAGGTTAGTCAAGCATGATTTCCCCATGGTGAATCCATGCTGGCTACTCTTGAGCACCTTCTTGTCCTCCATGTGCCTGGAGACAATGGCCAGTATGAGCTGTTCCATCGCTTTTCCGGGGACAGAGGTGAGGCTGACCCGCCATGAGAACCAGGGCCTGTGACCGTGAGGCAATATCCAGCTGACTACAGAAGGCCTCATCAACCTCCTCATCCTGGTCAGGTGGCCTATAGCAGACACCCACCACAGTGACTCCACATTAACCTGCCCTTTAACCCTTACCCACAAGCTCTCAACTCGCTCATCATCCGCTCCCAGGTTGAGCTCCATGCATTCCAGTTGCTCTCTCACATAAAGAGCAACTCCACCACCTCGCCTTCCCAGCCTGTCCTTCTTAAAGAGCACACTGCCTTCCATGGCAGCGCTCCAGTCATGTGAGCCATCCCACCATGTCTCTGTGATTCCAATGAGATCATTACACTGGGACCGCACACAGATCTCCAGTTCGTCCTGCTTATTGCTTATCGCGCATTGGTGTACAGGCAACTTCAGGGAAGTAACCAAGCCTGCAGGTTCCCCAGGAGGGGTGAAAGGACCCTCTATAATCATATCCTATCCTCACTTCCCCGCTACCATACTCCCGCTGGATGCCATCTGACCTTGGCTGTGTGGTACTGATTGCCCTGTCTGTGTGACACTCCCCTTCCCCCTTCTCGCCTAGTTTAAAGCCCTCCTAACCAGGTTGGCCAGCCTTCTGTCAGAGAGACATGTGCCCCTCTTGCTGAGATGGATCCCATCATTCCCCACTAGCTGGTGGCTTTATTCCACTTCTGCTATCATTGATTTCTGCTGTCATCGTCCTGAATTTAGCAGCTCAGAAGAGAGCTTCACTGCAAAGCGCATTTGAAAAACTGAATTAATGGAAAATGTTGACATTTTTTATCATAATAGATAAACACAGTGAATAAAGATCTGCCCAGGAAATACATCCTGTTATCCATGGATATGAAAAACTTTGAGGATAAAAAATTAGTACTGCGTCACAGTTGCAGTATGCCTTTGTCTTAGAGACTTCAAAGTCCTTTCCAGATTTGGATCCAGCTACCCACATTTTGCAGAGCATAATCCACTATTGCATTGCATTTTTCAGAATTAATTTTCCAGATATGCAACATAATTTCTCCAAATATGATAAGCCCTGTGCTGACAGCACTTTTACATTTTGAAAGCCCAAATGCACAGCCCTACTTAATATAAATAATTAATATAGTGCAAAGCCAAACAGTATTATGACATGTATATAGTAAAAACACAGATAGGTTATGATGTGTGGAATATATGGTGATGCAGTTTTGACTTCAGGTAAGTAATTTCATAAAATAATATAGCTATATCTTTTCTAGCACACTCAATACATAGGATGGCATCTTAAACAGCATGAAATTAAGGTATGCGTTCAGCTGAGCCATGAAGGCATTTAGTCTCACTGTGAGGACTTGGGACAAATTACCTGGACTCCAGCTACTGCTACAGAAGAAGACAAATCTCCTCCAGGCCTTATGATAATCTGTCAGCCTGGTGCGGGTGTCTCAGATACTTCATAGCATCGTCTCCTCCAGGTCTTGTGATAATCTGTCAGCGGGTGTCTCAGATACTTCATAGCATCTAAATGGCTGTCTGTGTAAGCAACTAAATTGTTCCTTTAATCTCTGTTTATTTTAATGCCAAATTCACAGGCATAAACTGCAATCATTTGGCTCAGCTTTGGTCTAGCCATAGATCTCCAATGTCACTTTGAGCAAGTATCCTAATATTTCCCTCGGGCTTTCATATGTAAGATGGGGAATGCAGAACTGCTAAGTAGTCCCCAATGCAATCCATTGCTGAGTGAGAGATGTAAACTGGAATGATTTCAGGAATAGAGCTATGCATAATGATGGGAGTTTGACTGACTGAATTAAACACACTTCTCAGTGACTGTCTCAGTGGAGGTGAACTTAGACAACTGCTTTAGGATGTATGTCATGTCCTTCTCACAAAAGCCAAAGTAAAGCTGTAATACAACAACTTCCAATATGAAGTACTCTGGGACAACAACATGACTGCAAAATGGAAGATGGTCCATGGATTTATCCTAGTGTGGGTGCAGGAATCTCAAAAACTTCCTCAGTCCCAAACAACTGGGACCAGCCTTGGGAGTAAGGAGATAATAAAGGTCCAAGTCTCCAGGAAAGGGTCTTAACGGAAGATTTGCCCAGAAGCATTAGGCAGAACACTGCCAACAGGTTGTGGAGTCTCCTTCCACAGAGACATTCAAAAACCACCTGGAGAAGGTCCTGAGCAACCTAGGGCACCCTGCTTG
The DNA here is from genome assembly GCF_000705375.1 of Tinamus guttatus. The sequence continues at coordinate 18,751 of NW_010579999.1, forward strand.
AGCAATGGGTTGGACAAGATGATCTTTAAAGGTCCCTTCCAACTTCAAGTATTCCATGACACTGAGAACATCTGAGATATCATAATACAGTTATGCGACACATCACGGAATTTCTGTAGGTAAATGGGCATAGTGGAAAGAAAAGAGTAAGTGTAATGAGCATGTGATGAATTGAGAGCAACTTTGAACAGGAGCAAATGGAAGTAAATATAATGTCTGGAGACATCTATTTATAGCAAGCTTGAAGTAATAAATTCAAAAGCATTAACTAATCCGGGAGATAAAGAAGAGAGTAAGATACTCTAATACCTGTGCATTTTAATTAGAATTAAAAAAAAACGTAGATTTATTCTTTCCTCTGTAGAATGATTTCAGTAAGAGCTTACTGCTTCGAGGAGATGTCTGAATACAAGGTTAGATTTCTGAACTACGCCAATCCTCCCTCTTTGTGAACCTAAACAACAACATAAGCTTTAGAATAAAACTGTACATAAACTATTAATACTTGAGAATTGTAGGCTGAAATCCAGCAGGAGCTGTATTTGTACTGTGAAAGCTTCTTATCAAACTTTTATTAAACCAATCTGACACATAGATGACATACATAAATATGATCAGGAGCATGATTTTGCAAAAACAAATATGCAAAAAGCAATATAGGCAACACAGATTCACAAGAGACTTCTCAAAAACATGAGCCTGAGCGGAGACAGCGACAGAACAGAAAAATGCATGATGATAGACAGGCATTCAGAAAGCCTCCAGGGAAAAGCTTCCTAGGATGAAAATGCAGAATCAATTCATGCTAGCCAAAGGCTTTAGACAAGCTTTTTATGTACATGAAAATTAATAAAAGAATTCGAGAAATAAAGTTCTAAGCAACCTGTTTTCTGAGACAGTCTTCAAGCAGAAATAAACTGTGCAAGCGGATCAGAGCCTCAAAAGACAAAACGTTGACAATTTATATATCTGGAACGCAGTTAAGGAATGTTTGAGGGGAAAAAAAGAGTAAATAGCAATCGTTTTTAGCTGCTATTCGATAGAGAAAACTCAATAATTACAAAACTATGTTATGATAGAGCTGACAGAGAACTGATAGAAGACCAATGGCTGGGCAGAAAGACAAATCAGGACATTTTTGGACATGATAGAAGACTGCAGACATAGCAGAGGGACTGCAGAGAAGTATCTCACAGATCAGAAAAAAAAATCTCTAGATCAAAAGAATTAGAATTATTTTAAGTTATTTCATTTCCACTGGCTTAAGAGAAGTATGTCTTCTCTTTAAGAGTTTTTGAAATCCTACTCTTTTAAGTATAAACAATAACCATTGCCCTTCTTTGCATGACATTCTTGAAGGATTATTGAGGGAGGGAGCTAAAAATTGCCCAATGTAAACATTAAAAGTTGCAGTAAGGTCAGAGACAGCTAAATAACAGGCACAGTCTTTGTTGGGTGGTAAAATCATCTCAGAAAAGTGAGAAGGGGATATTAAAATTTGAAAAGGTGGAAAAAATTGTTTGACTGATGGATGAAAAAGAGACTTAAAGAAGTTGAACGGATGAGCAGATGCCCAAACTGGAAAAGAAAAGGTAAGGAAGAAAAATGAGACAAAGATAGCAAAAGGATGAACTTCTTAATCAAAGAACCTCCAGAGAACCTGCTTATGAAGAACTGAAACCACAGAGATATTGTCCTAGTGACAATAGTGACTAGTACCATCTGATGCCAGACCAAGACTTTAGAATATATCCTGGTTACGGTAAGTGGAATTCTTCATTCCTAGAAGCTCACCCAGATCATAACACTTGATGTAGTGATGACTAAAACTACTTAAAAATACAGTGAAGAACATGCTTCCTTGGGTCAAAATGGTCAGAAAGACCATTAACTGCTGAAAAGTGATCAAACACCAGCACCAGATGCATGACCCTTATTCCAGCTCAAGCTTCAAAAATAAAGGTAAGCAGATCAATCACTAACCTTTACTAAATCTTTGCAGATGTTTAACTTTTTGTGACAAACTTGTTAGACATTAATTCTCACCCCAATTTTAATGAATGGCTGTGCCAATTTTTAACCTCAAGAAGCCACATAAAGCTAATTATTACTGATGATTAGTTATGCTGTAAAACATCAATAAGAACAATTTTTTTCACCCACCGAGGAAATTAATTACAACTGACTCCAGTAAATACTCTACTATTAATACTGCTACGTACACACAACAAAAAATATTTTTGCCATTTTTCTAAAATGTAAACGTTGCCCTTTATATTAGAGCAGTGAGAGCATTTACCTCCTGCTTAGGCTTAATGAACATTCGTTGTATTTGATTATCCATTATTTCTACTCAACTATTCAAAAAGGAGGGGTTTTAAAATAAAGGTTACTTGCATTCCTTCTAAAATTCCCATTTAAATTGAAACATTTAAGGAAGGAAAATAAAGGATTTAAAATCAAATGCAACCAGTATTCCGTCACATTAATTTGTCCAAAAATGAAACACCCAATCTAGACTTCCCCAAATACTTAGAAGACAATAAAAACAACTGTTAATATCAATAAAAAAAGCAAAACTCAGGAAAGCTGTATATTCAAATAATGTACTTCACCTATGTTTACTGTACAAAACCTACTACTGCGAGAGCTATTTGAATTTAACAACATTAAATGTGGCAAATTGCTTTCTTCTAGGTACCATTCCATGGAGTAATTCTTTTTTTTTTTCATTTCTCCTATTAGGAAAGTCTTTCCAGTCTTGCTAAGAAAAAAAGCATAGGAAGGATCCTGTTGCTAAAAGCTGAGGTTAGGCAAATTCACGCAGAAATAAAATGCAATATGTTGTGGTGAAGAATACACACCTGACATTTATCTTCCTAAGGTATTTTTAATCCAAGCTTCTGCAATGAATTCAATGGTTTCTGGGTGCCTAAATTGAGGATATAATGAATTAAGAGATTTTAGGCCTCACCTCATCTAATTTCAGCGAAACCTGGTCAGCTAAACTCCTACATATGCTTTATAAAGTGCTCTCTCCTTTAAGATTACATTATAAACTTGCCAAAATCAACTATTTAAAATGCTTAATTCACATAGAAGAGCAAAGCATAGATTTTTTGTTCTTCTCAAAAATACTTACTATGAATATTTCACTTTCTGCTCTTTATGTATGTGTGTGCATGTAAATCTACGCATATATGTCATTAGTGAGTAGGAAAATCAATAATCCTGAATCCTCCCCAAAACTGGAGTTGAAAGTTATGAAGGATGGAACCATTCTGTTATAGGTCTTATATGAGCCTTACGATTACTAAATTTGCAGACCGTGGAAAGGAAACATATTTTATTAGCATGTTTTATTTCAGTACCTATAATGTTTGTAGAGTCATAAACATGAGTATTTTGAGCATGTACAGTCATATAAAATTAACCTTTCTTGCTTTTTATCTTTCTCTAAGGCTGAAGGAAGGACTGGACCTCACTATAGCATGGGCCAGCTGTTATCATTCACACAAGGGGCTCTCCTTTATAACCACAGTGATCTTGTATATCAAATGCAGATTTAAAGAAGGGATTAGAAACAACAAAAAAAAAAGACTTTCATTCAGTGAGTTTATATTAAAAATTAAAAGATGTTAATAAATACTGTGTCTATAAGCTGATCTAAATCTATCTAAAATGCCCCACAGTGAAGTCTTACATTAGTTATTATTGAAACATTAAATGCTTTTCTTACAGGCTTAGTGCAATCAATTTAACTTTCAGTCATCTTGTACCCATATGTGCTGCTCCTGTTGATGAAATGGCTATTAATAAAGGAATAGATGGCTATGAATTAAAGCAAGCTCTACTTAATCACATTAATCCAGAGTATGTTAAAGGCTCCAATTTTCTAAATAATTTTGGGCTTAATGCCTCCGAGATGGGCAGACTGCTCTATTGATGCAGCATCTGGTCCAATTTAAGCTGCATTGTGAAGGAGGAATTGTTAGGCCCTTGCAAAAATAAGGAAGACTGACAGTTTTAGGGATGCAACCAAAACTGCTACAGCTGAGACAAAAGATACTGCAAGATATTGAAAAAGGCCCCCAACAATTAAAAGGCAGCCCACTGCTCCACAAATGCAACTCTACTGTTCAGTGAATTGTATATGATTAACTTACTCTTACTGATGGGATGAGTACTCCATACACTTAACCATCACGGTATTTTCCAGTCATTGAACATCCAACAGCTGCTGCTGTGAAATATGTTCACTTACCCATTACATTGGGTTTCCAATTAGAGAGGAATTATTTAGAAGGGAATAGCACAGCCACTAACACTATCCTTGCATAAGCAGTAATTTCTGGCTTCAGGGTTTTCCCTCCCTCCCCCTTTTTTTTATTTTGGTTATGTCAAAGTAGTAGTTTCACAAGGAAATAAGATTTGCTTTGGCTCACAGCACTGAGATGCTGTTACATTCAATGAAGGAGATACGGAAAACATGGTTTTCAATACTTGGAAGGGAAAAGAACCTTCAAATGAGAATTAATCAATTTAGAACAACTCTGCAGGAGACAGATTCTTTTTAACATCTAATCTTTACAGAAGGTCTTCAGAGAAGAAGACACTAAATATGTTATAGACCACCCAGTAGAAAAAAAAAGTCACATAATGTTTTGCTATCACATTTTCTTTGTATTTAATATATCGAAATTACAGAAATTTTAGGGCCAGACCCAGATCTTGTTCTCAGTAATTCCATTATAAATCAGAATAGCAACTCTGATGAAGTTAGGGCACAGTTTCTGTAAGTAAAGAATGAAGTCACCAAGCTGCATCCTGCAGACCTGTAAAAATCACTGTCTGAAAGCATACTTCAATTTAAAGTAACATTTCAAAGAAATATTCAGAGTAGTTTTGGGGGGGCAGACGCTGTATAGAATATGTATAATACTATACTGTAAAATTTCCATAATTCTAAATTACCTATGGAAAGTTTTACAAGATACATTCAAATATTTATATCAGGAAGCTGAACAGGGGGTTCTAACAGACTGGAAAGGAACCAGAATTTAAAAACAGAGAATACTATGGTAAATGTAAAATATTCAGCGACATGTTTACTTATCACCTGAAATAAAACTATTCCAATATATATATGCATAAATACATTCACGACAAGTTTCATTTCTAGGAGTTAATTCAAAAGAGGAGAGGGAGGATGCATCAGAGGCCTAAGTGAAAACTATAGTGGGACATTGGGGATTCTTGGAAGACGTAAGAAAAGGGAGTTATCTTCTGATAGCTTTCCGGAAAAAAATAAATTGTTACCCGAAAAGGTTTTTAAGCGATCTTTATCAAATACAGTGGAGCAACAGTATTTCTAAGCAAGCTGTTCCTTAAAACTCTGCGTCATTCTTCTAATGAAGAGCTATCAAATAGGCCTAGGTACAAATGAATAACCACTCATCACACCGGTGCTATATAAAAAATTCATATCTAGGTTTAACATTACAGAAACTGCTTTTGCAAGATCCTCTTTGACACTGCAGCAGAGCTCCTGTTCAGCAATTCAAAGGTGGAAAGATGAAAATAAAGGAGGTAAAAAGCAACTAAGTGATATCAGTGCTCAAAGCGCAATTGTTTTGATGAATCGTGCTCTCACGACGTCATATGAACATATCATGGGTAGAGAAATTCTGTTTCATGGCAACACCGAGTCTGCACAGAGAAAAGTCTATTATCACAGTGTAAATAAAGGAATTAGAGAAGAATCTAAGGCAGTAAGTGGATGAATATGCAGCAAGACGCTTGGCTTTATAGTAAATCGGCCTGCAGAATTTTGACTTCCATAGCTGTTGTGACACTTTATTTCGGCACCTTTAGAAGATCAAAACTGGCTGTTACAACAAGGGCAGTAAGAACAAATGTGGGTTCCGAAAAATCCCTTTTTAATTATTTTCTTAGCTTCCTGAAATATTCAACCTTCCAAGAGGCCTTAAAAATCATTCTCTTTAAAATGGAAGGTTGCTTAAATCTGCAGGGCTATATAAAAGTGACTAGAAAAAGCCACCACTGGAAATTATGGCACGGCCCAGACTGTGGAAATCTCTGGAAAACACCTGACTATTTTGGTCTTCATAGTTCATGAGCTCAGAAGCAGCAGAAGCTGGTGCCAGCATCTTCCACACCTTTGGCTCGAGATACAGATACTTCGTCCAGATACTTGGAATCGAGATGGCTCTAGGATGAGGGGCTTAGAGACACACCTTTTGCTCAAGGTTCAGGTACTTCGTCCGGATACTTGGAATCAAGATGGCTCTAGGATGAGGGGCTTAGAGCTCCATCTCCAGAGAGCATCCCAGCTTCCAGGCTGGAGGAAATGCTAAGGAAACCCATTCACTACTTTTCTTGATGAAGCAAGGTCACTTGGCACCTGTAAAGCCAGGTGGGAAGCTTGTTTTACCCCAATGATTAGGGAACCTGGGAAGGAGCAGGAGAGAGAGAAGATTTATGATCCTGGACATTCCCATGGCTAATTATTATTATTATTATTTTTAACTTTAAAATGGTTTCCTGACAGATACACAAACTCAATCTGGATTGTCAGTTTTGCTTTTTCTAAGCGAGAATCTCATCTCCTTCCCTTCCTACCCAACACATTTCCCTCTCAGGTTGCACAGTGGTGCTCACTCAGCAGCAGAAGGAAGAAGAGGTCTCCACGTAACACCTGACCTACTTATTTTCCAAAAATTGGATCCTACTTTCTTTGTGCTTTCAAGCTCAGCATCTAGGTTCAGCTCCTAAATTAACTACACCAGATCCCAGTCTATATATTTTTCATTTAATTCCAGCCTCACTTAAAGAGTTGAGAATGTATCACAAAGGCAGGCTAGGAGATGGCATTGTGAGTGGAGGACTCATTACACATTGCTCCTGTCTTTGAACACTTTTGAACACCTGCAGAAGGGCTAAACTGTCCTGGAACAAAGAGAAATGAGGGAAGAAATAAAATGAAGCCATTTGTTAAGCCAAAATAAATGAAGCAGTGAAAAATAATGGTCCCATCTGCACCTACTACTGGTTCAGGGTCAGCTCGGCACAAGAAAAGTGCGCTGCCAAAAATCGAAAGAATGCACCAGAATCCTGACCGCTTTCCTCACCATTTTAATCCATTCAGAAAATAATATTTAGCATTGTTGTAATTCTGTGTATCTTCAAAACATGGCGCAAACAGAGTAGAACTTGTCTTTCCAAGACTTACTTGCATTTACTATCCATTCTTTCTCTTTTATTGTATTCTCCTATTAACAGACTGAGACAAATTTCATCCTGATGTAACACCATCGACATCAGCAGAATTATACCCAGGATCAATGTGCACCAATTTATTACTGTTTCTTTTTAATAGATGATATGAATATTATAATGGTGTTCCACTTGACTTGGAACAAAGCATTTTCACAGCATTCAGCACATATAATGACATGATTAAACCCTGTATCCTTTCCAGGAAATCTAAAACACTATAATTACAAAACAAAAATGAAAAAAAGGGGGGGAAAAAAGTTAACAATGTGTAATCATGGTAGTTGATGATACTGCAAACTTTCAGTCCAGTCTGTAGTACATGTCACCTTTTGAAGACGAAGAGAGACATTTTATGGCCTGAATAGATTGTGACCTCCTGAATAACACCAGCCAGAGAATTTAAACCACAGATTCTTTCCAAAGAGGAAAGTATTCTTTCATATTAGTGAGGCTAATAACTCACAGCTAAGCTACTGAACATCTTTTAGAAAGATAAACAAACCCTAATTTAAAGCTTTGTAGTGATGGCAAATTCTCACCTCCTTTTGGAATCTCTTCTAACCTTTAAATTAAGGAGGTGCATCTTAGGCCAGGCTGTCAGCTGTAATGCATTTTCTAGCCTCCATGCACATTCCTCCAGTTTAGCAGGAGCCTAAGCTAAAGAGAACAGTTGCATTGCTTGCAAGAGAAAAAATAATAATAATAAAAAGAAAGGATATAGCAATTGCGTCAGCTCCTTGCAGCAGTTTGACACAACAGTATTTGTAAGTGGTTGGCAGCGTCTCCATTTCCCTGTCCTCCAGCAGGAACAAACCTGAAGGAAGGTGCAGAAGGAGAGGCAGATGTGCTGTCATGAGGACGTGGAGACCTTGAAAGTGCCCATGGGCCACGCAACCTTTCTACCCAAGCAGCTCCCCACACAGCTACATGACTTACCCAAGGTGCACATCAACTTTGCCAGCAGCATCCTGCTTGTGCTGAAGGACTTTTGGTATCTCTGTTTGTCCCTGAGAAATATCTAAACTGAACCTTGCCATCCATTCACCATCCCTTTAGCCCAAATGTGTTGAGTCTTTCATTAATCTTTACTCACTCCTTTGAAGACTTCTTCACACTGAAATCTTACTATTTTCACTAACCCAACAAGGGCCAGAGCCACCACTTTGCAGTGACACGACATGCCACACGACCAGTTGACTTCATACATTTGGTGCCAGAAGCCCTCTATTCCCTAACTCTCCAAGAGCTGCCACAATTGATGATATCAAATGTTCATGAGAAACCTAGACTAAGAAACAGGGATGCAGCCCTATGGTCCACGGCTAAGAGCTGCCTCAAAAGAAGGACCAATGAGGTCTTTGTCATACTCCAGTTTAAGCCTGGTAGGGTCTGGGAACCCAAGGACAGAATAACTGAAAACGGCTTTCCATCTATTTAACTCTACTGAGGAATCAGCAATGGCAAATTCGGGACATATATGTACTGGTTTGCTGGGATGACTGCTTATCAAAATGACTAAACTTGTGCATTGTTTCCTTTGATTTCTCCAACTGTCTGCAGCAATCTGTTGTTTTTTCTCTTATAGGGAATGCTCTGGGGGGAAGAACCTTAATTTTTCTGTGCTTTACCCGGCTTTACCCATAGTCCACGCCAAGTCTAGTATTCAAAACATTAATGACACTTCTTAAAATACTTTCATTCTACTGCTGTACCATTTTAGCAGAAAGTGAACTGTATAGATGTGACATTAGGAGAGAATCCCTGGAAGGCATTTCAACTACAATTAACATTTTACACACCTTGGAAAGAAAATAAAAATAGTTTCTAATTGAATTGCTTCACTGAATAAACCCTGGATAAAATCACATGGGGAACTAGAGGAGAAGGTAAAGGTTACTCCCATGTCATTATTTTCCTTCATGCCAGATTTGATCAGTCACTTCACTTGCATTGTGGGCGCAAGTCATGGCACCAAATTGTTTTGCTCTCAGTATAAGCTAGAGAACTGTGTCCAGGAACTGCCCAGGCTGCTGGCCAGGCTCAAATCATGCTAGGGACCACCAAAGCAATGCAACACTGCGGGTGACAACCTGCCCATGCCCAAGGCAATGCCCCGTGCAGCTTCCTGACGTAAATATGGCATGTGTGTAGCCATGACAACATTTCCCGGGATGTCACTACTGCGGATAACAAAGAGCTTGTCCTTTAGAAGCTAGAACAGTGCCATCCTTTTAGGACACTTCATCCTAGCTGATTTTTTTCTGATTGCCTGCTACTCCACAGGAACTCTCTATTTGAGGCAGTGTTCCTCTTCTTTTTTCAAGTACAGGTTTAAGACCGGATACATCAAGTCACTTGGCTGAAGATTTCTCATTGATGTGAAGATGAGGGGGGCTGTTAGCACTATTGGCGGCCACACTTCACGTAGCATTTGACTCCTGTGTAGATGAATGACACTGGAGATGTCACGAATGTAGATGTAACCACTGGGTAAGAAGAAATATCTCCTGCCAGTAACACTGTACGTGAAGCACACCAGGGAGGATGATGCCATGGGATGTGCAAGGATGTTTCTTTCATTTTTGTATTAGCCAAGACCAATCAGGAAAATAACAATAATAATTGGCTCAAGCACTTTTTTTTTCCAACTGAGGGAAAAAAAAAGCTAAGTTACCTCCTTAGTGGCCGTCTTCTCTTTGCAAGCCTCTAAATCAGCAATGTAGCACTATTGGTAACCATGAGTCACACAGCCACAGGGATTTGTATATGTTATCTCAATTTCCCTGAGCAATGTAGAGAACTCCCATGAGGCCTGGCTATCCCCCAACGAATTTCCAAGCCATCTCCTAGCCTGTGACTTCACTTTAAATACAAAAACTCTTATTACAGTGCATTAAAACCACGAGGAGCCCAAAGGCTCTGCCTCACTTGTCCCTGGACCAAATTCTCCTCTCACTGCTACCCTAAGAAACTCATGTGTAAGTGGGGCTGCAAATGTAAACACCAAAGATCTTGACTGTAATAATTTTGGTTATTATAAATGGAGTCTTTTATAACAGTCTTCTTGGGCACAGTTGAGCAAAAAGTAGAATATTGAAGTCTTGTCAATAGACTTTTTTTTGTTATCATTCATCCAAGAAGTAACTATGCAGGTCACGGGAAAATGACTCAAAACATTAACCTATCTCAGCGAGGTGGAATTTGATTTACAAACTCTCACCTCCCAAAACAGGATTACGTGCCATAAAGAGAGTAAATCAAAATGGCTTGCAGAGTTCATACCTAGTAATTTCGGTGTTCTCCCAAATTTAGGAAATAAATACTTCCAGAAACACCAACATCAGCTCCACAGCACTTTAGGGAATAAGCCGTCAGAGCAGTAAAATAAAGCCAGTACACTGCAATAAAACCAGAAATAAAGGAAGAACTCCAGCATACCATCTGCTTTATTTTCAGAGCGATGACCTCCCAACAGCTGTAGTTTCCCCCTGATTTCTTCCAATTCCTACCTCTACTCCTTTCCTTCGCCTCTTGTTTTTCCTCTTTCTTTTGACTTGCAGGCTTGCCTTGGCCATGATCCTTCAACTATTATAAAGCAAGAATGGTTCTCACAAAAATGAAGAGTCAGAGCTGACTTCAGTGGTTTAAGGGAGTTCCAACCTGTAGAGGTGCTAGCAGTAGTTCTGGGAGGACAGTTCCATAGACTGGTGGCTTCTTTTGTTCTTGCCCTTGTTGAAGAGTCTCCATAGCAAAAAAAGAGCATAAAGATCAACCCTAACTGCAACAGCAGAGGTGAACCCCTTGTTAATGTCATCACTCTCAAAATACTGATAGGAAAAACACCAACATATTCACACACCTAAAATACAAGAGTTTCCTCACGGTTGCTGTTGTGTTTCCAGGCATGGTGACACAGTAAAGTTCAGAACCTAATCCTGCCTTTTGCAAACCTGGAGGACTGTCCTCTGGGGCCTTCCTACAGACTCCAGGTCAGGAGATTTTCAACTTTAACTTGCTTTGTAACGGCAATTTTCAACCTCCGGAGCTATCAGATTGCCATTTTATGTATATCTTTAATAAAACCAGGATATGAGAAGCAGGAAAAGAGACATCTCAGTGGAATACAATTCAAATAAAGTTGTTAATAAAAAATAATATATTTAATATTTATATTGCTACTAGTACCTAGACCTGTGATTACAGAAAAGGGTGACATAAATAGATAAAAGGGCCATGAGATCCTAGTGAGGCCATTATGATTTTAAATTTGCCATGAGGCACAATCAGGTATCTAAATAATAAGTATCAATTTAATCTCTACAAGCTTGAGTCAGCCAAGACATTTGCCCTGAGAACTCAAATTATGAAATGGAAATGTTAACTTAACCTTGATTAAAGATAGAGCCACCATCCCCTGTGGACGGGTAGCTTTTTTCTTTTTCAAAACATGGTTGATACAAATACTTATGCTGCCTTTTATTTTAAATGATGAACCTACAAAACACAGTTCTGTATCCCAGTATATAAAGGTATAATGAAGTTTCTTTGGTCAGCAAAAGGCTCTTCTGTTGAAAAAGAACATGTCAGTCATGTCAAAACAGCCAATTTTCTCGGCAGAATGGCAATGTAGCAGGTAACTAAAATTCAACACATCTGTTATATTTCTTGTTGCCAAGGTTTTAACATTGCAGCAGCATCTGCTTTCACCTTTCCAAATGATTTTCTGAAGTGGAATTGGTACATTCAATTTACTTCATGACTCAGCAACTGGACTGAGGATGGATTACAGATTACACGGTGCTATCATGGTTTTGTCTGCACATCTAGAAAGCTCCTGGGACTGAAGTGGCAAAATTACAGAAACAAAACTTATTCGAACTGTGGCCTAGCTATTAAAAAGGACATTTTTCCCATAGTATCCTGCTCTTCAATTGCTACAAAAGTTATATGAAACACTAATGTCCACAACACATGACATTTCCCCTGATCCATTCAATATTTTGTACTTTCATTGGCTGACCTTTCCTTCCAGCCTTACAGGTAAGAAAGATAGGCAAAAAAAAGAGGGAGAGGTAGAGCAATTGGCCAGTTGTATTGAGGCATGTTGTACAGATCAAGGCCATAGTGAACACTGATAATCTTCACAGAATCTGTAAGTCATTAAAATTCCTATACCCTGTTCTTACAAGGAAAAAAGGGACTCACAAAGGCACAACAGGAATCTATTCTCTTGACAGCGATCTATAATAAAAGAAAATGTTCTGAACCATTCTCATCACGGCTTGGAAACTTTAATCTTGTGGACTTCAATTTCTGTTCATGAAAACCTTCAGATCTCTTTATAAGCTATAGAAAAGGAAGGGAATATTGGCAGTTTAATTACACTTTTAAGCATTTTGGAGAGTCAGACTCCCTTTGGAATGGTGTTGTGATGTCTAACTGAAGGGCCCTTCCAGTGATATAAGTCACCGTCTCAAGATACTGATAGTATGTCGTAGGACAAACATGAGAAGGAAAGAGTTATTTCCTTGTATTAAATGTTCTCTATATTGCAAGTAATCATTTGGGAAAAACACAGGTCAGATTTTCTGTTGTTGGCTTCTCTCTTTACGGATCGTGTTGTGTATGCACAAGTGTGTCAAGCCCAACCTCATGGAGTCAAGTCCTCTGTAATCATAGAATCATAGAATCACAGAATGCTCAAGGTTGGAAGGGACCTCTAGAGATCACCCAGTCCAACCCCCTGCACACGCAGGGTCACCTAGAGCACGTGGCACAGGACTGCGCCCAAGCGGGTTTGGGAGATCTCCAGAGAAGGAGACTCCACAACCTCTCTGGGCAGCCTGTTCCAGGGCTCTGTCACCCTCACTGTTAAAAAATTTTCCCTTAAGTTTCTGTGGAACTTCTGATGCTTCAATTTGTGCCCATGACCTCTAGTTCTGTTGGTGGCCACCAGTGAAGAGAGGCCAGCACCATCCTCCTCACTGCCTCCCTTGAGGTACTTCTAGACACTGCTCAGGTCCCCTCTCAGCCTTCTCTTCTCCAGGCTGAACAGGCCCAGCTCCCTCAGCCTCTCCTCATAGGGCAGATGTTCCAGGCCCCTGATCATCCTTGTGGCCCTGCGCTGGACTCTCTCCAGCAGCTCCACATCCCTCTTGTACTGTGGAGCCCAGAACTGCACACAATACTCCAGATGTGGCCTCACCAGGGCTGAGTAGAGGGGCAGGATCACCTCCCTCGAAAGGGCTTTCACAGGAAGGGTATGTTGTATATAACCTCTCTTAAAAACACTCCTTCCCCCCATTACTAAAAAGACTAATTGCTCTGCAAAAAGCAATAGCATGCCTCAGGAAAAATAAATAAATACATAAAATAAAAGATGGGTCTGCTCGTTATGGAATATGAAACAATTGCACAATAAAATATTGCATGTAACACCATGGAGACTAAGTCCATGTAGCATGCTTTTATACTGCATTAACTATTAAGAATTTAAAATTATATACAAGATAATATGCTTATGGAAAGTGCTAAGAATCGACTAGATTATAAAGAGGGTTAACTAAATAAATATACCGTTACGTTCACTAAGCCTTGTAACAAATAATAAGCTATTAAAATGGCAGATTTATCTACTTTTCTAACATTACAGTGATTGAAGATAAAAAAAAGCAACAAAATATAAAATGACCTGCTTAAATGTTAACAGCTTGAACTATAAGCCTACAAACTGTCGTGTTTTTAAGAAAATCATCTTTAGTTGCAGATTTTATATGGTAATTGTACACAACCGGTTTATGAATAACAACAGCAGAGTTTTTTCCCTTCTGATTTCAGTGCCACTTGAGCTATGCAGATTTCAAAAAGCTTATGAATATACAGATAAACACAGAATTGTTCTGAACATCTGTAAGCAAAAAAAGAAAAGATGTTTCATAGTGAATGAACATCCTGGGTTGTCTAATGCTGGCCAAAAATGGTATATTTATGTACTGGGTTAATGCACTGAAAATAGCTCCAAATCCTTCATCCACTCCAGAATGCTTTTTCAGATTTTCATCTGTATAGTCGTCACCATGAAATGTAAAAATAATTCTCCAGCGCTGTATTCATAAGTTTCAAAATAGCTCAATTATCTCTTAAACATCAATTTAACAAGGCAATATATCACATCAACGGATAGGAGAATCTTCATAACAACCTGTCACGCATCTGAATAGGATAACATAAATCTGACCCTTACAAGCAGAATCAGGACTTTCCTACCTCCACAACAGTCAGCTGAATTATGCTATTCTTGAAGACCTACGAGGCTGGAGATTTGCCCTTACAGGCATATATTTTTATAAGATACCAAACAACATGTACCAGTATAGCCATGAGTTGGCCACTGCAATAAAATTGGTGTGCCCTTCCTTAATTTAATATCAGGTCTGTAGATGACCTTTGCTTACCCATCGAGCATCTTCATCAGATGAAGATAGTGGCCAAAAACTGCAACACCACGAGTATGTAAAACAAACCTGAATTCATTTGACAACCACACAACATTTTCTCTCAAGAACATTTTCTAAAACCATAAAGAAGACATAAAACCTAAACTTTTTCTTGCTAGCTATATAATATGGCCAATAACATTATTCTAAACAGTGAATCAGAATATCAAAATGAAGACAATATGTTCCAAGCCTCTGTCTGAGTCATTCCTCAGCTACCACATATTTAAACACAGATGTTTGTTAGTACAATGCTACTTTTTAAGATAAATAATATTTAAGGCAGTTCACTCTACAGAGAGGTTTCCAAATAAGATTATGATGATTCTGGGACTTCCTAAATATACAGGAACAGAAAACTTTAGTTGCTTACACATAGACATTGAGTTGCTTTTGAGATGTCCAAGGGTCTCTAGCATCACCAAAAAAAGCTATCAGATATGGCTACAGAACAGCAGGCGACTCAGACATCTAAATTGACATCAAATCCTATATTTAGACAACTGAACCAAAAACCACAATAGGTTGAATGTTTAGAGTGAGTTTAGTGTGTGGAAAAGAGTAAACCCACATCATTTTGGCTAAGGTGAAGCTGGTGGTGCCCCTTTGGAAGGAGTATTAAATATTTAATCCAAAGCAGAGTTGCTCCTTCTTCAGAACAGAGTGCCTGGAAGGTGATAGACTAAAATAATCCTGCAGAACAGATTTCTCATGACTGCACAGGCTGAAAGCAGAGCTCAAAGACTAGCCCAGAGGATACTGCTTAGGTGGCACCAATGTCCCTTCTAGAGCCGTATTTAAAGAAAATGTCCATTAAGTATTTGGTCTGCCATAACAGATGAAGAAATTGGAGACTTAACAGAATTCCACTGATTTCATAAATACCATTCTTCCCAATGAAAACTATGGCAGTCAGGAGGAGCCAGATGGCAATATCTGAGGGCAGCTTGAGAGAACTCTCCCTAAGGAGACTTATAAAAAGTATCTTCGAAAAGGAAAATAATTCTGCTGCAAAAAAAAGTCAGAATAAAAACAGAAGAATCAGCTAAGGAAGAAGAAAAATTAGCATGCAGAAATCGGTATAGCCTCCAATTCAGCTCAGCTGCACAGCTAAGAAAAGAAATGTGTAATGCATACACATCCCATTTATGTTCACACCAACAAGTTATGAAGTACGTGCTTATCCTTCTGGATATCTCTGGGCAAAAAAATATCCTCCATTGTCCAGTAACTGGAGGTCTATAAACATCCACAATGCAAATGTGCATAAAAATAAGTACTATTAAAATAACCTCAGCTACGTTTTTGCACTACACATCTAACTGAACAACTAGTAAGAGTTCAAAGATTTTTCCCATTTTTTTTGTTCCAGCTAAACAACATTAAATCGGGAAGGAAATAATTCCTGTTTAATTGCTACTTATTGTTAACTATTTGTGAAATGCCATGTGCAAAAAGCTTCAAAAAGCTCTTAAAGTATCTCAGTCAAATGCAAAGTGCATGATAACACGGACCCCTTCTAGCCTACATTGCACTGAATTAAGGGCCAGTACCTTTTTTCTGCTTCCCTGGTCATACCTTATCCTCTGTTCACATCTCCTCTTGGCCAACTGCCAGCACTATCTGCAGAGACATGCTCAATATTCCAGCACAACCCAGTCTACTTGAACTAGGAGTTCATCAGGAAAGAGAAATTGTACAGGGCATCTCTATCCTATATAAACAATCTAATTATTTAATGCTCAGGCCGTGAAACAGAGACACAAAAATTGCTAGATAGGCATGAGACTACATATAATCATAAAAATGCTACACAGGCATTGCAGGGAAATGATGAATCCAACTCACAGTGTAAGAGTGCAGAAGCAGTAGGAAGTATGGATCTGTTCAGCAAATACAACAGGCATCTCTGATCCACCCACTGCTGAGACCTCTCCTTGTTATCTGCTTTCCAGGAGCTATAAGTATCTATAAATCAGTGAAGCCTAAAGGCATGATGCTCTTTATTTTGTCTGACATGTTTTGAAACTCTAGCTGCACTAAGTATTTACATATGAGAATATGCATATTACTAAGAGTTACCATAGGAAATTCTGATTAAATCTATGTACTTTTATTAGAGAAACAAAGTTGATTAAGATGATTTCTCACCTGGATGCAACCCTGTGCCACATGCTCTGGGTGTCCTTGCTTGAGCAGGAGGGTTGAACTAGGTGAATCTTATAAGGAAAGACTGGGCCTGTTCAGCCTGGAGAAGAGAAGGCTGAGAGGGATCTGAGCAACATGGACAAGTAGCTGAGGGGAGAATGTAGGGAGGATGGGGCCAGGCTCTGCTCGGTGGTGGCCGGTGACAGGACAAGGGGTAACGGGTCCAAGCTGAACCCCAGGCAGCTCCATGTCCATGTGAGGAAGAACTTCCTTGGTGTGAGGGTGCCCGAGCCCTGGCACAGGCTGCCCAGAGAGGCTGTGGAGGCTCCTTCTCTGGAGATGTCCAACCCGCCTGGATGCCCCCTGTGCCCCGTGCTCTGGGTGTCCCTGCTGGAGCAGGGGTTGCACTGGGTTTTTGCTATATTCAAGTTTCTGTGTCTCTGGGTGCCTTGCAGCACTTACCCACAGTTGCTGAAGTATCCATGATTTGTTTGCTGAACATTTTACACACCTGGTCCCAACCCTAAGTGACAAACTTTCAGGGAAAATGCTGCAGCAACTTCAGCAGTGGGCATGGAAAGTGTTAACAAGAGAATAAACAAAAAGGAAACCTCCAAGCTGCTCTCCACCAGTGAGCAGAGGAAAGAACAAATTTGCTTTAACTGAAACATTAGTCAGTTGGCTGCCAGTGGTTCTACGTTAGATTGCAGAAAGAAATTGTAGTGGGTGATTGGAGGTGTTTTTATAAAAAACACATTTGCATAAGTTGAAAGAGAATCCATTTTCCAGAGGATGTATATAACAATACAATAGGCAAAGAATACAGAAATACCCTATATTTTTGAATTTTCCCCAGAACCTTTGTGCATACGTTAAATCCACAATTAGTAGGAGATGACAATGGAATGAAGATACCATAGACAGTTTAGAATGCAAGGTAATTTTAGTGTATATGCCCAGTCTCTATAGTTACTACAGTTAATTCAATGTTGTTCATAATCAGCAAGATTTTAATCATAAAGCTTAAAAAGCGAAGTGAGAGACTTACCCGAGCACACTTCTTTGTAGGTAGGATTTGGGGTGTATCCTCCTGCATAGCCCACTTGAGTGGAGTAGACTCCCTTCTGCCTCCAAAACTTCCTCTCGGCTCCCCAGAAACAGCCCATACCTGAATTTTGCACAGAATATGTAACATTATGTCAAAACAGCTCAATATGAAACCGCTCATTTGCATATTAATTAATATAGTCCGTACTGGAAGTAATGTCTACAACTGGCATGTGGCTGGATGTTTCCCAAGATTATACAGGGAGTAACTATGCTGGGAAATGCATTCTGCATCAATGAACAACTCAAATAAAACTCTATTTTAATAATGCTGCTCAATATTAACATATCACAGAAGACAAATCCTAGAAGGGTTCAAAGGTCCAGGCAAGGTGAATCCTCATGCAGAAGGAAAAAAGTTCCTTAAAAGGCAATTGCACATATTTGTACAGCACCATTTTTACTTTACTTGATTAGCAAGCTGTCAAAACACAATAATTTGTATTAATGGCAAACAGTTATTTAATTTTCTGCTTTCAGGCATATGCAGTCTTTAAAGGTGGCAGCAATAATGGATTAAATTATATGCTATACAGGAGGAAAAATGTGTCAGTTTAACAATTTATGCATGCGGATATTTGATGTTCAGACAAAATTTGGGTATTCATTCACCCACGTGGCCAATTATCAAAGGACAGCAGATCCTCAGCAGGTGTAAATCAGCAAAAATCTCCTGCTAATAGGAATCAAGTGCATATGAATGCCAGTGAGAAGGAATAAACAAGGCTAAAATTCACAATTCTCTGAAGGCTTAAATAGCAAAGAGATGTTAGTTACTATTTGGAGGGCTCTCTAGAGCTGGAACATGTCATGTACACTCTAGTCTTATCTAGCTTATCCCTGACTACAGGCAACATATTTTCTCCTTCAGTGATAATTTACTTCCTCTTCCTATTCCCATACGGAAATATTTGAAATAAAAGGCAGTAGAAGATAAGTTAAATATCAATGATGCTTAGAAATCAATGGCTCGTGATGGGTTTTCTATTGATAATAGTGCAGAGATTTTGGGTTAAAAAATAGCAGAAGTTTTCCTTTGAAGTACAACTGAAAGAACAAAGCAGTCCCTTCTATCGACTCTGATGGCTCACAAAGGCATATTCTTTCTTTGAAACTTCAGATATTAACTTCAAACAAAAATAACTTATTTTGCCCAACTCCTGCCTCTGTTTCCACTTGTAACGCTCCAAAAATACAGAAGTAATGACTTGGATTTCTCCTGCTACATCAGGTGCTCAAACAAGGCACATAAATTGGAATCCTCAAGGGCATTTGGAGACCCTGGAAAGAGGCAGGGATCTCCCGAGGGCAGTGGGGCTTGCAGAAGGTCTGAATTGCTGATCAAAATACAGTCATTCTCCCCTGGCTATAGAGAAAACTAAGGCTCTTAGGCTTGGGGTCTTCAGCTAAATTACGCTGGTGGCAGATTGCTAT
>NW_010580003.1:0-16160 GCF_000705375.1 Tinamus guttatus
GCCACTAAGAGCAGGGTGGCCCCACCGCATGGTTGGTGATCAGGACACCCCAAGTTTCCTGCTGGTGTTGGGAAAAAATGGCATCTCCGTGAGCTTGCTGCACTCAGGGCATGGAATTTGTGTGTGATATGCCCTTATTGGCCTTAAAAATTAAGTATAGGATCTATGTGGGCAAAGAGTGGTTAGAAACCTCCGGGTGGGGGGTTCCTGTGGGATTTGCTGCTGAACAGAGCCAAGAGGATCCTAAAAACCTAAATTTCCAGCTTTTCCTTCAGTCGTGTAAATGCTGCTGGAAAAACAAAGCCATCCTCCTGGCAAATGCCCTCCTGGCAAATTTTCCATTTAAAGAGAAGACGCTATAGCACACTGCAGAAACAACAGAGGTATTAGCCATGAAATGAAAAGTTAGAGTAATGGTGCAAAGAAATTGCCATTGAACAGGCAGCAGGGCTGTGCAAGCAGCCTCTGCGTTCGTTTCTTTGAGGAAAAAAATGTGCGTGTTTCTCAGAAAAGGCAGGTTTAGGACCGTATTGCTGGTCCTAACGTCCCACCCTGACTCGGTGAGTGAAGACCTGACCCCATCTAACATCTCCAGTCCTCCCGTGGAGCCATCGCAGTTGCAATGAAAGGCTGGGGACAAAAGCAGCGCCCATCACACGTGTGTCTCTATTATATTTCTGTTATTTGCTTATGTCTTTGCTTGCACTCCATAAAATGGTGACACGTTACAAAACGATGCGTGTTTGGCATGGTACCTAATGACTCCATAAACTCCCGAAAATAACAGCGCTGATTTCCTAATGACAGTGGCAATTACTCCCTCTGATTTCACCAGTACTCTTAGCTCGATGCCTTTTGGATTAATTAGGTTGCATTTTTCAATCATGAAGCAATTGGAAAATACCCTCTAAGTTCAAACAAGCGGTGAACACGAGATTCCATAATTATTGCAGTTTCCATGATTCCGTTTTAGACGAGCGGTGGATCCCTCCCGCCCCCTTTGAACAATGTCCAAACCTCCTTATGTTCAAAAACTGGCATTTCTAGAATGAAATAATTAATATCGGTGACAAATTGCATGGCAGGAATGTTGCAAAGAATGGCTTAGATTCATGAGCTCAAATGTCAATATTCACTGTTCCCGCTCTGGGCGGATTCAGTTGGTGTTGATGCATTTTCCTTGCAGATAGTCCTGTAATGAAGGCATTAGTGTAAAACCCTCTAGGACAGTGGCTATAAAAGTGTGTCAGTAATAACTGTGGTTAAGCAATGGATAATAAGGATTAAACAATGTTCAGTCATTGCATTCCCAAAGTCCACGTTATAATTAAGAAGGGAGGAAAAAAAAGAAAGTCTCCCAATTGATACTGGTTCCACAAAAAAAACAACAACTTAGCTACACTCTTTGCTAAAAATGCTGTACATTTCATTGCTGAGGGAAAAAAAAAGAAAGTCTCCCAATTGATATTGGTTCCACAAAAAACACAACAACTTAGCTACACTCTTTGCTGCAATGAAATGTACAGCATTTTTAGCAATGTATTTTGTTGGCATTTAAGGTTATCTGAAAACACCCATTTCTTCTTTTTTAATATGCTGATTGTGTATTATGAATCCATTTAGCTCCAGGTTAAATTAAGACCATTGGTATGTAGCCAAAACCACGTATAGGTTCTCGTTTATTACCAGTGCATTATTTTTGCCTCTTCAGAAAGACATAAACTTTGTCAGCAGGGAAATATTTTCTGGAAATAAGGTAATTGGGAGCAAAAAAGGCCCTTTCTTGCAGGAGGTGGCAGTGGTACCTGTGTCCCCATGCGACCCAGGATGGGATCACCGTGTGCAGGGTCCCTCCAGCCCCGCGATGTACTGTAACTCCTACAATTATCCTGTACTCATAAATATGCCATTTCACAAGATAACAAGAATTATAGCATTATAATAACAAGAATTAGCCTCTTGGATGCTCTGTGAAACTGGTTTTCGCTCCAAATACTCTTTTCAGTTTAAATTTCTATACTTATTTATTTATTTTTAATATACTGTTAGTCTTGCATCCCTCAGTGTTTAGTTAATGCAAGTTGCATGGTTTTTCTGTGCTAATTCATCACAGCTGGGCTGCATCGTGTATGTTAATTAGAAACTAATGTTACAAAACATGTAAACCAATCCTAGTAAAGTAAGATTTTTCTGAAGTATCTGGGCAGTTAAAAACAAAATCTGAAAACAAATGTTGCTGTTCATAAAGAAGAAATCATTAAACCCCCATATTTATGTTAGAATCTGAATAATTTAAAAACATGAGCAATTTGATTCCCATTTAATAAAGAACAAAGGTATCCTTTTTGACAAGCTTATAAATAAGTTTTAAATGCCCATGGTGGTGCATCTATCTTGTAGATCAGAAGAGTCACAGCAAGGTTTTATACAATTATGTATTTTTATATGTGTTATATACATAATATACTATTACTATGTATTATTGCATACTTTGCCATTTAAATATATAATGCATGTAGTGTATTAAGCAGTTATATAGAGCTTATATTAAATAGTTGCGGTCTCTAGGTGAGAGACATTGCTTGGAGAATTTACCTCTGGAGGATATTTTCAACATCCAAATTTAGTTTTCTGAGGTGCAGACACCCTACTGTGGTAATGAGAAAGCACTCTGGGATTTTCAAGTCTTAAAACATTAATGATTAATCAGGACTTTGAGCCCGCATCATGAAAGGTGCTATTTATCTGCAAGGTGTTCTTACAGTTATTTTGCCTTGTTATTACATTAAAACCATTCATTACTGTGATTATTCTTAGGATATAGTTTGAATTGACCTTGTGTTCAGCTTTCTTCCTTAGCTGGCTGTTTAAGCGTAATGTTTTAAGGCTACGTTGCATGTGTTTAAGAATGTGTCATTTGGAATCAGTTCACTGTCCTGATCAATATGGCTTTTGCAAGAAACTATCAGTCTTGATTACAAAATTGTCTCTGCAAGCTTATGCATATTGTGAAAAATGGAGCCTCGGAGAGAGGTGGCTTACCAGTTCTTAGGCTTTCAAAACTAATCATATTTTTAGACATGGCATTAAACATTGAAGGTTAGATATATCCCAAGCCCTGGCCCCTTCCATTTGCAGTAATAATCCTCCTTGATTGAGACCTACAGTTAGATTACACCAGAAATCAGAAATCATGCCGCAGTAGAGTGACATTTATATCATTTTCCTTAAACAAGTAGGAATTAGCCCCATTCACATTCTAATGAACGTGGTGTTTGTGTCATGCTATTTCTTTAAGCATTTCTTCCTTGTCTGTAGTTTTAATTCTGTAAGAAATGATATTTATGATATTTATGCCCTTATTTTAGAATGCAGCAGTGTGAAGCGCTACGGCTGCTGTTTCCTTTGCAGTATAATGTCCTAATATAATTGTATGTTTAGTACTCACAGTTCAAAATTATTTTGGGGGCAGATTTCTGAAGTTTGACATTACAAGTATGTGTAAAATAGAAATGTGTGCTAGGAAAAAGTGTGCAAGACTTTTGCTTATTAACTTAAACCTACAGGTGCCTTTCCTTAGGGTAGTTGAATTGCTGGAGAGGCTCTTCGGAGAAAGCAGAGGAAATTTGCCTCTGTGGCTCTGAAGGAAGTTTGGTTAGATGCTGGGGGGGAAAAATGTTATAGAGAAGAAATAAATAAAATTGGATTTAATAGCATGTCCCATCAATTGCTTAGCTGGGAGGGAAACCAAATATTGTTTTCTCATCATTCAGCTCAGATCTGCCTTAATGAGCATGAGATAAAGCCATGGGAAGGGGGAAAATAAGCAGGAAAGGAGTCTTTGCAGAGGAGAAAAATAGCCCCCCAAACAAAGCGTGGGTGGCCTCGGTGGTGAGGATAGTTTTGCATTAATTTGTGCTTTCCTAAGGCAGAAATGCTGTGTTTGGAGTGGTATCACTATTCTGGTGTCATTATGAGCACGTTTAAGCTCTCCCTGTGGCATGTCAATACGGCTCCTGTGGGATGGGATCACTTTGGGAAGTGCTACTGCCGCATGGTAGCAAAGCCAGGACATCGAGTACAGGCCAACAATAACCTGGGTGAGCTGCTACAAAGAAGCATGCACACACAAGAACCAAACAGTGCCTATTTAATACCAGTCTTTTCTAAAAGTTAACAACAGCAAGTTACCCATACGCAAAATCTTTATTTATT
Organism: Tinamus guttatus; assembly: GCF_000705375.1. Next base: position 4,216 of record NW_010580003.1, read on the forward strand.
CTACTTAAACTGCACGCACAAAGTATAGCACGTTTGCCTAAGTTTTAAACTTAAATACAAGCATTTACAATCTTCTCCGTTTGCTAAATGTATTAAAAATACTTAACAATACTGTATAAATCAATATAAAACCTGTGAAGTGCTTAGAACATTTAAAATGCACAGAAATGCTATACTAACTCATTAGCTTGCCTTAGGTGTTTTTTTTTCCCTCTCCACATAGCCCAAATGAGAAGAGAGGTATTTATTGTTTGACCTCCCAGGTATTTAGTCTTTGTCTTAAAGGATTTTTTTTTTCTGGGTTTATATGATTGCTGAGTTAATAAGAGCAGGAACATTTATTCTGTATAGGTATTCAGTGATCGGATTTGTTAAGTATTTATTTGCCTCTTCTCCCATACACTTCTGTATGATAATGAAGAAGAATAACAATATCTAGACCAGAGTTTTTAAGAGTCATTACCTCTTTTTAAGCTGATCCAAGAAGTGCATTCACAGCTCAGCCAGTCCCCTTCTCAGGCTCCATTTCTAGAAAATGCATCTTTTCTATGAGAGCAATCCTTAGGCAAGTTCTCCTTAGAAAGTGAGCAAATAGTGCAAATGCTAAAATAACCCATAAAGGAGGACATCCCTGACATTTATTCATTATTTTCTTTCTTCTATTTTTACTTTCATATCTATGATTGTTTAGGTATTAGTAGTTCTAGGGAGTTTTACAGCAATCAGTTTGTTACAGTTAATAATTTGCATTCAAAATGTTTGCTTTGTTATAATTATTCGTGGTTCTCTGTCTATTTAGCTCCTCCTTTTGAGTATTTGGAGATGATTCAAGTCATTTAAGTTCATATTTCTTTGTTTACCTTAACTTTTTTTTTAAAGTAGACAGGCTTTTTAATCATTTAATACATTGAACACTTCAGTGGTTTGTAAAAATCCTCAATTTAAATTCAAAATTAGCACAGTTGGTATTCATAGGTAAATTCAGTAATTACATGTGTGTCTGTAAATAATTTGCCTCTGTGGTTCCTCAATGTATAGAGGATGTTCCTTGTAATTAGAGTTGTTCTACAGCAGGTATTATCTAATAATAGGAAAGTCCTTGTTTTCTCTTAGGCAATTGTACCCCTTAATTAAGCCCCATTTCATCCTATTTAAATCGTTTTGAATGTTGCAGAAACTATTTCTTAATGTATACATGACTTGTAGGGTGGATGATTCACTTCCACATAATGTATTAATAATTTTGACACAGGATGGCCCTGTGGTTTCCCCAGCAGCATTCCTAGCTGGTAGACTTCACGGATTTCATGGCATTTTCCTCTTAAAGAGGCTGCTGCTTCGCTAGGATCATTGCTGGAGCCCTGCTGACTTCAGTGGGGCTTCAGCAGCCCTCACCAGCACTTACTGGAGGAGATTTGGTGCCAAGAACTTGCGTCCTTTGCATCCATATGGAAACCCTGTCCAGCCTCGGATAGTTTTCCTGACGTTTTGCCTTTGCTAGGAGCATGAGGCTTGAAGTAGGCTGGGCAGGGAAGAGCACATAGGTCTGCATAGAAGATTTGCTCCAAAGCGGTGAGGCCATGTGTTCATTACTGTGTTATCAAGGATATCCTTAAAAGGGTTGCTTGAAATCTTGATTTTTTTTTCCATAAAAAAATGGTCAGAACACTCTCCTACTCATTAAAAAACTATTTAAGCATAGCTGTTTTCCCATATATTTTTTTTCCAATTATTATTATTATTTTTTTAATGCTCAAGTAACAAGGCTTGCTGGTCTTTTACTTTCTGACCATCATATTTATCACATTTAGACAGATACATGTAACTGATTTAAACTGGAGAAAATTAAGTAGTAGCAGTTTAATTTGAATTAGTTTGTAATGTGCTGAAAAAAAATGATCCACAGAATAATGCCAATAATGCATAAAATCCTTCTGACTGACTGCTCAGCCTGGTGTATGTGAAAAAGCAAGAACGTTTTCCTAAAGCTAGGCACCTACACATATTTCTGTTTCTCTAACTAATTGACTTTAGTTTTTGATGATTTTGACAATTCGTTTTCCCTTTGGGCACGTATCAATACAGGAGTGTGCCGTGAATGCAGCGCATTGCTCCGATCTGTGCTCATCCATTAGGCCTGAGCCACTCTCCAGCTTAGAGGAAATGGGCAAATCCGTGGTGCAATAGCTGTAAAAGAAGAATGATGGTAGCTAATAAAACATTAGAATCCCAAAAACATCTATTTAGGCACAGTTAGAAGTTTCCTGAAGCAGAAGTCATTTGCAGTGCAGGTTGCAACGTCCTGCTCTGTGCTATATGTCAGCATTACTGCAGGGACCATAGCTCAGCATCATAGCCTGCCAATGAGGCAGCCTGACATAAATATGAAAATATTGTGACATAAGTACCCCATATACCATGAAACTATGGTCAGTTACACAATTTCCAGATTCAAAGCTGTTCCTCTAAGAGCAAAAGTGTTTTGATACCTTCAAATGGCATAAGAAAAGGCAAATTGTCTTGCATGGGCACTGTGCTTATCTGATTTAAGTGCTGTTTAGTTCCCTGTCTAAAAGGCTAGCTCAATTTTTGCCCTTGTTATTTATTCACCCAGAGTGAGGAAAGCTATAAGAGATAAAAATCTTATAGAGCTGTTAACACTATTTTATTTCAGAATTGATGCACAAGTCTGCCGAACAGCATAGACACTTAATACACTCAATTTGTGAAGGAGATTTTAATCTTCACAAGTACACACGTTTCTCCTTCCCATCACTGGTGTAGAAGGAGGGAAAAAAAATCAGCAAGATTGCTCAGAAAACCTGTAAATTTGTTTAGTGTCCATCTCTAGTCCCTCAGAGGTACTGAGGCACATCTTGAAATTTGTTTAGGAGGTACCTGATAGCCGAGTGTATAACTTGCATGTTACATTCAATAAATCATCCTCAGATGTAAGGCAAATAGCTTGACAGAGCTGCAAAATGTCGTCAGCAAATCGGTGGGCATGGCTTCAAATAGAGCTTCCAAGAGGAGCCCATGTTGTTTAATGGCTGGGAGAGCTGGGGCGTGAAGGTTAAGGGTGTTTTCATCCTAACGTGAGTGTCTCTCATGCGTATACATGAACATGCTCATCCATTGCACGTGTCCAATAAAATCTGCGTGATGCACGAATTACAAATTTGTATTTCTCCTAATGTCTTCTATTACACCAACAAACTGAGAAAATGCAGATTCGCTTCCAGGTAGGAGGTCCAGGACTGATTTCAGCCAAAAGCCCAAGCTGATGGAGTGACTTGCAACACAGGAGCATCACAGTCAATCCTGGCCTGTGGCTGTGCAATTGCTCTACCTGCTGCAACGTGTGGAAGGAAGGAGAAGTCCTTGGATGGAGGTGGTGGCACGTTGGGGAAGGGACAGTGTGAGAGCGAGCCCCTGGTTTTGCTCATCAGTCTTGGCAAGGACTTGTGTTGTTGAGGCTGTGTGTGTGGAGGAGACACTGAAATTAAGGACGAAAGAGGTAGGTCGTTAGCCGAGCAACCTAAAGTCGTATGAATGGATATTCTGGGTCAGACAAAAGGTCCACCTCCGTGTCAGAGTATCCATAGGTGCATTGGCAAAGGGACTTAAATACCAGTGAGTTCTCTTACACAGAATGATGGACTTTTTCCCTTGCAGCTGTTTTCTATAGCAAAACTATTCTTTGAAGCATTACTAAAATAACATCAGGGAAGCCTGCTCTCCAGTGTTATTCCACTTGCCTTCTCTAATGGGCATATTCCCATCCTCTAATGGTGAAGTTGTTATATTTACGGGTTGTCTCCCAACATTTCCTACGTTTCATATGCTTTCCAGCTTTAGCATTTCGTTTGTAGGTATAAGTTGTAATGTACATTCTGCATAATGAAGGAAGCTGGGTGGCTGGGAGTCTGACCTTTGCAAACTTAAGAAAAGCCTCTGGCAAATGGTCTCTAATAAAAAGTATCTCCCCGTTCCCCAGGTTCCTGAGCCCAAGGCAAGCATCAGCACCATTAAATTATTGAAAGGCAAGGAACAAAACGTAGGCACGCAGCAATATTGTTCAGGGATTGAAATGTAGTTGGAAAAAAAAAAAAAAAGTTCTGTTAAATTGATTTTACTTGTGAGGCTTATTGTATAAATATTGCATTGCTAAAAGGCACATTGGCCACTCAGTATTTTTTCTCTCTGCTTCTTTCAGTCATTTTACTATCTTCCTACTGTCTTTCTCTTGAATTTTGGCATTTATAGTTATAGCAGGTGGACTTTGAGAACCTCCCCTCCTCCTTCTTGCCTAAGACGTGGGAAAGGTAAAAGCACTGCACCTATTGTAGGCATTTTAATGAGCCATGCAATTAAAGCTAGCTGTTAGCCTGCTAGAAACACAGGTGGAAGGTGTCCACTGTATGGGACAAGTCTTTCTAAGGTCAGTTCCTTATGAGCCACGACTTCCTTAAATATGCCTGGAAATCATTTGATTTCTGGTCTGGAGCATGGACCTGGATTGACACTGCCTAGCTGCAGCACAGAAAAAAACAACACCTAGTGCGTGACTGGGGATCTTGCCTGCTACCCAAGTGCAAATAAATATAATCATCATCACTATCATCATGGATTTTCTGCTTAGCTTATCTCGGCCTCAGTGTGGAAATACGCTTGGAATTAAATGACTCAGGTAACAAATACGAAAAGTGGCTGTTAGGGCTGCAGCTGCTATTTGCTCATAATATTACTATTTAGGTTCTCTTCTCATGCTGCATCACACAGTTTCTTTGAAGGAACAAGTTATTATGGCTGCTGTTACACACAGAACTCCAAAAAGCTTTTTTGGAAATAATACAGATAAGCTAACACCTCTTACAACAACAACATCTAATGCTTATAACAGCACAAGAACATTCGTATTTATATTTTGCATCTTACTGGTATGCAGTGGATGGAATTGATTTTGTGCTGGACTCGCTGCTTTTGCTCCCCTTGCAGGGAGGAAAAAGCATTGTAATGGCAGCGGATACTGTTTTCAGAGAGGATTTGTTATGCTAGTTCCATTTTTCTTTTTAAAAAAAGGAAAAAATGTAAAGGCAATGGGGAGTTCAGCAGTGGGAAAGGAAACCTCTGTCTGAAGCCCTCCAGGTGCAGAGTCACTGGTTACGGGAGAAGTGACCATGTATTTGGGTTGTGACACGGGCCCTGTGTTCAGGGATGATGGAAAATACTTAAGGAGTGTTTACCTGGAGGGGCTTGTAGGGGAGGCCCTCTCAGGAACGCTCCAAAGGTCCTGATGCTAAATGGTTTTATAATGGCTGGGGAAGAAATTATTTATTAGTTCATCAAACATAAAGGAATAGTTAATGAGAGCATTCATTAAAATATTGCAGCACGTAATTAGCAATATCTGCTTCTATCTTAGGGCAGTAGCAGAGTGCAACTGGTAGGCCAACAAATATATATGTTGTATAGTAATACTAAAAGTTTTCAGCAGCCAAGGTTTTTAACAGATATTTAACTCCTCTCTGACAGTCCTTGGTTGGGATCAGTTCTTGGGTAGATCTGTTCGTTGTCAAAGAGGAAAGCAATCAAAGCAGACTTGGTGAAACGCTTTGTGCTGATCTCGAAAAAGCCCGGAGTCATTGAACCCCAATATTAATTTAAAGAAGGACAATAGTAACTATGTGGAAGTCCCTTTCCTTCCTATCCTGCTTTTTAGAGGGTATACTAAATACACATTTCCTACGATTCTAATTTTACAGCTATAATAATTATTGTAGAAAATGCAATTGGTTTGATTAAATAGCATTCTTGTTTTATTTCACTGCACATTTCAATTCTCTGGTGGTGCTTATTTCTACTGTTAATAGAGCCTAAAATATAGAGTTCTGAACAGATGTTGCACACCTGGATAATTAAGGGGATATTTTGGTCTTTTTAAATGCTTTGCAGTGCCTTTTGAAAACACACCAAAACACAGGAGTCAGTGCTTTGCTGAACCAGGGCTTATGTCAGTTGATTAGATGTGCAAATATCCTGAATTGCTTAAAAGAGTCAACATACTTAGGAATATAAATATAGCATAAATCAATAGCGTGGATTATTAGAAAGCATGACACATCCTAATATAGTTACTATCATTAGGGGAAAAATGGTTCAAGGTAATTATAAATTCACAAAGGTTATATATAATGAATGTTATCTGCTTAGAGCTCATTAATGGTGATGCTTTAGATTTGCTGCTTTCTTGTACTACTTAGTGGAACTTTCATTTTTTCTTGAAGTAACATTTGAGATAACCTTTACAAATTTAAAAGAGGACTTAAAATGTAGGTGACTGGGTGATATTCTGACTGTTTCTAACCTAGAGCAAAGTCTTTCAGTGGTATTTCCTTCAAGCATCTTCATCTTTTAGGTATGATCCTGATCCCTTCCCTTGTATTTTCTCTTGTTCCCCAATCTCAGCGCGCTCGCAGTGTCTGTAATAATCCATGCACCTCATGGGTGAAAGAAGGCATAGTCCCTATAGTAAGATTTTATAAATTCCCTTTGTGCTGGGTTTTGATTACCCGTTCACAATATTAGGCACAATGAGCAAAACTGTAAATTATTTTTTGTGGTGTTTTAGAAATAAATTTATTGTTTTTTATTACTGGTTGTGCTTAAGAGTCAGGGCTATAACAGAAAGAAAAAAGAAGAATAGCAAAGAATTTGTCACGCTTAGTGGCAGCGTACAGGGAACGCAAGCTGAAGTGCTTTTCATAAAGCCGTATATATATATATATATTATATATATGGAATAAGCACAACTTGTGCACCCACCTACTTGGAATAAATGGGCCAATCTGCACCCTACGGAAAAATTCTCCCTGATTCCAGAATCTTTAAAGCAGAATCTAAATGAATTTAGGAAGATATTAACTTTGTTTCAGAGATGGATAGGATTAAGAGGGCAGAATGGAAAGTAACAGAGTAGAAGATGGCTTGAACCTGACACGGCAATCGGCTGTTTTCATAGATTCTTAAGCAAGAAAGTGCCGTTATAAACATCTTGCCTGACCTCCTGAGTATTGTGAGGCAGGAAATTTAATCCATGATTCCTGCATTAGAGGAAACTGTTCTGCTCTATTTCATAAAATGGTTGTCTTGTTTGTTTTGCTAGGCAATATTTTACTTTCCCAGCGTGTAGAATATCAGCCATTAGAAAGCTAGTCTTGGCTCTGTTCTCCGTAGATTTGTTTTTAAACATTTTGATATATTGATTATGAGATATATTATATCAATAAAGTCTTCATAAAACAAAGCTACTGAAAACAGCATAGTCACTGCAGATGCCATTTCCACCACTGCACAGCACTTGTGCCCTTGTCTATATATTTTTTTTTTCCACTTAATGTTAGTGCAAGAAATTTTTTTGAGCAGGACCCTCATCCCATCCAGAGCCCTCCTATGCCTGGAGTGCATCCAACATGAGGATCTCAGTGCATCAAAATGATAGCGAGGAGGAGATTGCACCATTATTACGGAGGGATAGAAAAGAAGATATGGAAATCTGTATAGGTGAAATCAAATATGACTTACTCATGAAATAAATTCATTTTTAGGAAAGATGCTTCCAGCTTAAGAAGCTGGAGGTATGAGGTCAAGGTCCTGGCCAAAAACTAAGTCTGAGAGTAAAGTAGGCAGGAGAAATCACTGAGGAAAGCATCCATGAAAGTGCTCTGCAGGAGCTGCTACCACCTCTCCTCCATTGCGAGTCCCACTTCCACATGCAGGGATGCATATTCCTGTATGTTCCCTCTGCACATTCCTGTAATGTATGGGCAGGCCTTCCGTGACCACGGATAATATTCAAGTTTGGTGGTGGTAAATTACATATGGAGGTCACACAAACCACAGAGAGTTGTTCCAGAATCCAAATATAGATTACCAGTCACATGGGATGATTAGCAGAAGAAATTTTAGAGTATTCTGTTTGAGAATTAGTGCTTGTTTTATTTTCCATTTTTAAATATTCTTTACTAAGTTGGCGAATACTTTGAATGTAAGTTTTTGAGATCTTAAAATTACATTTTTAAGGGGGATTTTGAAGCATGTGGGCCATGGATAGTATGACTGATCTTACACAAAGGAATTCTGGTCTTGGTATTAAAGGGAACCAAATGAGAAGTGGCTGATGAGTCTGTTGCATGCCTATATTACTAGTATGACCAATTAAAGTTAATGGCGTGGCAAAGCCAATAATGAAAAGGAAAAGGATCTGTCCAACTTCCCAAATCTGAATGTATAAATTTAGCAGAACAATTATGCCGAGTTCTTCTCTGCTGGAAATACTTGAAAATGCAAACACTAAAACAAACTCCCTCCTAAAAACTGTCAAGAACGGTTCCATTTTAGAAGAGATTATATTTCAACATAAAGTCCCAGCAAGTGGGAGTAAAAAAATCATTACTGAAAGGGTTCCTAAAGATACTGGATTGCTTGAGAACTCAAATGCAAACCAGGTGCTGGATTCGCAATGCTGTATTTTCCAGAGAACATGGGAAGTTTGTAGATCAGGTATGAAAATAAGCAAAGCGAGCTGGTTTCTTAACCAGGCAAAGATTAAAGGTGTCCATAGGTATGGCAGGTAGTTAGCACGCAGAAAATAGTCTTAGATTGCTGAGTAATTTAGGGTTTACAGTTGGGCTTGATGATCTTGAAGGTCTTTTCCAACCATAATGATTCTGTGAGGACATATGATCCTGGTCGAAGAGGGTCTGTTCTGGTCCTGGTAGGAGACTAAGTAGCTGATTATGAATCTGGTGGCTCCAAGCCAAGGTGGTGCAGTTGAGCAGGACACTAATGGCCAGGGTCATTTCTGCTGGTCCTTTGCAGTAGGTTCTCACCCTAGAAAGGCTATTAGGAAGCCAAGGCACCTAATGACATGGGGGACCTCTCCCAAAGCAAGCTGGAGATGCCCCAAAAGTCAGGGGAGAAGGTTGGGAAAGGCTGAGCAATGCCGAAACAGCGTGATGCTCAAGGACACGCTGCACAGGATTTTCTTGCTCTGACTGAAGTCTCCAGGTGGGTTAATAAAGATTAATATCTATTAATCTCTATCCCACGAGCATTGTCTGAGTGTTGTCAGAAGTGATATTTTTGGTCATGTCTTGGCAGTGCTATCAGTACTTAAAGCTTACGTCCATGAATACCAGAATCGATCTCTCTGAACACGTTTTAAATTGATCTTTGATTGGACCGCATAACTTTTGGATAAGGTGCCCCAGTATTAGTCAATTTGACTTGGAAACGTGATGATTCAAAATAAAATTGAAAGATGACCTATATTGAGCAGCTGCAGTCTGCAGTATGATTTTTTTGCTCTATTTTTCTCTTTTTTTTATTGTTTGTTTTGGTGTGCAGGCCTGTTTATGAAGTTCTTGCTGTGACTGCTAATGTCTGTGCCCAGGGCGGTGTGTCCTGAATTCCTAGCTCAGGCGTTCATGTTAACGATGCGTGGCCTATAATGCTGCTTTAATCCTGGCTTCAAATTACTCAGAAACTGTAACACAAAATGTGTTTATATCCTCGATTTGTGAGAACTTAGATACCCCTCACACACTTGCACCGAGCTGACTGCTATTTGGAAGCAACTTGTTTTCCTGCACCAATTCTCAGTTCTGTTTGAAGTTAATAACTGGTTTGAAATTACCATGAAGGGTGGCGGACAGGCAAGAGTTGGAAGGAGGGGACTAATTAGGCCTTGAAAAGTCCAGCTAGGACTGAAGCTCCAAAGTTGCATAGAAAGTGTTTGCAGATTGAGCCATCCAGACTGCCCGGATGTCTCCGTGTTGGATGTGTCTAGAGGCCAGAACGGTTCAGACATCACGAAATCACCACAAGTGCTGTCTACAGCAGGGCAAATCTTTTCCTTGATTTCAGGAGAACTTGCATGACCTTTGCAAGAGATGTGAAATGCTTTACACATAATTATTCACCTTGCTTAGCTGTAAAGCAAACTTCAGTAATTGATAGGGGTATGGAAGTGTTGAAACCCTGCTGACGTATCTCAGATGATCTTTCTGCACTTCTTATGCTTCCAGCAGAGGGATGTTTAATTTTATAATCCACTAATTGCCTATCTTATTAACAAGCAAAACTAATGTCTCTTAGACGTGTCAGGTATCTTCTGGTCTTGGTGTCTCTCTCACATGGGGTTTTATGACCAAACCTCATTCCTCAATTCAGCATATTTTCTCCTATAATTAAATTTGCATGGCTAAATTATAACTAGCCATTTCCCCTCGTCCCCTGCCAAAGAAGATTTGTAATGGGAAAACTGACAAGTCAGGACACTTATAAATTTATATCTGAGAGCCCTATTGTGTCAGCTTCTTCCGAGGACTCTTAATGCGATTGCCTTGTCAGCTGCATCAATAATAGAGGGCGAAGATCAATCTGTAATGAAGGGAGATGAGATAATTTTTCTAAGTGTGGAACTGTGATTCCTCCCTGGTGACCGGGAGCTGCAGTTACAGTGGTCGTGCTGTACATTGCTCTTCGAACACCTTGTAGACCTGCAGCTTGCAATAGGCAGCAATAAATAAAATTAAACCGCCATAGCAACACGTAGCTTGTGAAGGTTTGCAGCGAGGAGGTCGTATCTTGGAGGTTTAGGAGGTATTTTAGAGCACCAAACGCAGCATTTTGTCTTTTGTTTCTTTATTAAGTCTTTTTGGTGTATTTTTGCACGTGCAAAAAAAGTAATTTATATAGAGAGCTGCAGGTGGAAGGGGGAAAAGCAAGAGCGCTGGCTGCACTAGATGGTGGAGGCAAAGGTGTCTGCTATAGAGGCCCTGTCCATGGCTCTTCTGCAGATCTTTCAGGTCATGGAGGGAGACCAAAGCAGAGCTTTGTCCCAGGGAAAGCCTTTCCCTGCCACAATGCATGGAAGGAAGAATATACTGGATTGCACAGACAAATAATTTCTAGCTGTCGAGCCGCTCCATTTGCCCTGGTGAAGATCTCCTTCCATGCAGAGATCTGGGGAATCTCAGCCCCAGCACCTCGTTGAGGGCCATAGAGGCTCATCAAGGCTCTCTGGTGCTCCAGGGCTCCTTCTCTGTTCTCAAGAGCACTCCTCTTGTTCTTGTCCCCTATGGGATGAACCTGCTTATATAAACTGTAAAATCTCAAGGAAATTAATCAGGCACTGAAAAATATGGTGTTGCAGTTTGAATTCATGAGATTCTCAATTCTTCTTTTCATTGCACTTTTTTTCCCCCCATTTTTTTGTACTGTGATAAACCAGAGCATTTTTAGTAATGCTGGTATCTTACCGTTTTCAATTACACCACGTCTTATCCTGAAGAATCTCGCAGTTTCACAAACTGCTGACTGGGAGGAACCCTTGAGTGCCCCTTGAAAGCTGGAGCATGGGATTTTCCTCTGGAAGAGCAAGCAAGGAGGCAGAGTGGCAAAAGCAGATACAATCACCCGTTCCTCCCCATCCGGTGACACGAAGCTGTTGGTGCTCCAGGGATAAGAGGAGTTTTGATCCTGGGAGAGAGCAAGCCAGCTGGCATACGTGACATCCAAGGCAAATAGATGCTTTTCTTTAAAACGGCTGGGTGATTGCCTCCTATTTATAGTAAATAAGAGAATACTTTTTTTTCTCAATTATTCACAATGACTTAATAACAGATCCAGCTTATTTTTTTCTAATTCTCCTAGAATTTTTGCCCAGGTGAAGTTTTCCCCAGCAGCTGGAGTTCTGCTGCCTGTTGCAGCTTGTCCCATCTTTGGCCTCCTGTTTTGAAAAGGACCACGAAAAGTGACTTAGAAAGGCAACTTTTTCTAGAGATTTTCTAGAGTGTTGGTGCAGGCTGAACCTTGAGCCTTGCTTGTCTGCTGGGCCTTTTCTCCCCAGCCTGTTACAAACAGATGTTCCCAAGCAGAGG
>NW_010580004.1:63564-75392 GCF_000705375.1 Tinamus guttatus
TAAACATCCAATGAGCCTCTTGTTTTAGTGGCTAGTGGTCTAAGGAGACATCACCTCTGGACATGCCAAACACACTAGGGGACTTGCAGCTTCTGGGACAGAATTAGGTCAGTCTGGTTGAGATGGTCTTGAATCATTCTTCCAGCGTTAGCCTCCTTGAAGACATGCAGCCCTACTGGGAGGGGGAATAAAAATAGCTCCTCAGTGTAGTGCAGAGACTTGAGGCGGTGCAGCCTCCCCCACGCTGGAGATAACAGTGAGCAAAGGTAGCGCTTGTGTGAAATGCACTTAGCTAGGTTTCAGGATGGAGTTTTACACAAAGCTCTTGTGTGGTGGTTCTGTCCAGCCTGCTCACTGGCAAGCCCACCGCAGTGTGCATGGGATGCCTTAATGGAATATTGCTGTAGATAGAGCTGCTCTCGTGGGTCGTTTTCTGAAGACCCTGCAGAAGCAAATGTTCTGCTTACCAGATACAGCACCCGAAACAGGTTTGTGGTGCTTCACATTAAACTGTCTTTGTAGAGCACCTCTTCGCTCTTGGGCCACCTGCTGAGACAGGGGAATGGAGTTTACCAGACACAGCACCCGAAACAGGTTTGTGGTGCTTCACGTTAAACTTTGTAGAGCACCTCTTCGCTCTTGTGCCACCTGCTGAGACAGGGGAATGGAGTTAGCCGTTCGTGAGTGCCACAGTGATTTGAGCTCTGCCTGACACTTGCCCCCCTCCTGCTCTGTACAGCTCCCTGCACGGAGGGCTGGCCATTCCTGGCGGAGGATGCAGGCGCGTGGTGCAGATGACAAGGTGGGAGATGCAGGAGCAGAAGGGAAGCACTTTGAGGTGATGGCAGCCCTAGACCCCCTGCAAATAAGATCGGAGCTGCTCTGCTGGCACAGACTGGAGAACTCTTGGTCAAATATCTCTTTCTAGCCTGTCCTTAGGGATACTTTGATTCTTGGTTAGGATTATAGTTTGAACCTTTTAATGGCAAAGCTACAGCAGTAAGGACTGTTCCAATAGCTGTGCTAACAGGAAAGTCATCCTACTCATCAGCAAGTTGAAAACCAGTATTAGGAGCTGCTCTCTGCCACAGAGGCACGTTCTCTTTGCACCCCGAAGGCTGTCTTCATATTAAAACTGTCTGTGAATGGCTTGCTAGGGTGTTGCTCTTCCAAGGCCTACTTCTGTTGGAAGATAGCGAAACTCGAAGATTAGTGGGCCACTACTGCAAACTCCTGCTATTCTTTGCTTGCATCAACCTAATTAAAGTTAAAATGCTTGCACTGTCACTTGACACATGCGACTCTGCAAGGAATCCTTAACTATCCCTTGCTTTAACTTAAACCAGCTGCTTCAATGCAGCATATGAAAGGGCAGAGTTGTGCTGTGCTCTGAGGCAACAAGACAAGGCTAGCTGGCCTCGGCATGGGCTTTCTTGGCTTCTGTGGCTGAACACCCATAACACTACTGAGCTTCGCAGGGCAGCGTTTGGCCCTTCCCTTCAGATCGGCTGTGCCAGGGCTGCTTGCAGGTGCCCTGTGAGGGGCTAGAAGGGCAGCCCGACAGGGCTGAGCACCGTGGGAGTGCCCGTGCCGTGCTTCGTGTCAGGAGAAGCTGCTCTCTCGGTAGCTCTCCTCGGGGAACGGCATCAAGAACGAGTGCGAGGGCCCCCCTCTTGTGTCAGGCGGTTGTTTGGCAGCGGCAGGAGCGCTGCTGGCCGCGCTCTCGGCAGGAGGCTTTGACAGCTCCCAGGAAGGGCTGAGGGCTGCGCTGGTCAGCTGTGCTCTGAGCTGTCACGCACTGACCTCTCCCCAGGAGGCTTCGCATGGTGCGAAACAGAACTGACGTCTTGAATCAGATCTTAACCAACAGGTTTTTCTTCAATACTCCTCTAAAAGAGGAAGTGTTTGTTTGGAAACCCTCCTGGGACTGCATAGGAGCCCTCGGAGGGCTGCCCAGTGAGCACGCTGCCATCTTAAGGGCTTGTGTGACTTCCACAGGAGGCTGCTTTGCAGAAATCAGTCACAGTAAAACAGAAGAAGCTGCATATATAGTGCGAAATAGTTGTAGACTCGCATACTACTGACCTGGTTGAGATCAAAATTGTGATTAAAACTCTTAAGCTGAGCGAGCTCCCTTTGCAACAGCACAGGGGAAACACTGCACAACTTAACATCTCAGCTTGGCTTGGTGGCTTTGTGGGGTGTTTTTTTGCTGGTTGATTGGAAGAACTCCAGTTGCTAAGTAATGGTGCCTGCCGTGTTCAGCCTGCCTCCGTGGTGGGCCCAGGCCGTGTTCTTCTTAGTCTCCTTTAGTCAATTTTGTGCTCGTGAGACTTGCTGATGGTGAGACCTACAGTGGCTTCCCTTCATACAGCTCGGGGCATGTCTGGGATTCCGTTTTGGGGACGTAAGATGACAATGAACCTGCTTACTCAACACTACGTAATGTGCAAAACAGCCTGTTAACAAATGAATAGTCACGAATTGCCTGTGACTCAAGGCAGGCAAATTTGTGAATATTGAACCTGGCCTGGAGTTGTTTGTACCTTGTTCTGCTGACACAGCAAATGGTTTGCTGTAACTGGAATTGCTTGTGGTTATTGCTGAGCTTACCTGAACTGCGGTGATGTGACACAGTGAGGTAGGAAAGAGCGGGGGAATCTCCAATCTGAGTAGATCTATGCTCTCACGATGACCAGGCAAAGTGCTGGTTAGCCCAGGTAGCTGCTTTAACGGGAGCTGGAGAGCAGTTCAGCCATGCAGAACTTGATAAGGACCCTGTAAATAGCAAAAGCAGTGCTCTGGAGAGCAACTTGATGCTGCTTGCACTAGAGAGCCTTCCTTCTCGGAATATCTGCTGCCAGCTCTGCTATAGCCTAAATCCCCCTTAAAAAGGCTCCAGCATATGTTTGAGGCAGCAGCAGTCCAACACTGTACTTTCCCCAGAGTCCTCTACTAAGAAGCAATGGCAATGGATAGCCCTGAAGGGCAAGTTTGTTTCTACCCAGCTTAGCAAAATAGGGGAGGAAATCTGGGCTGTGGTGGCTTCTGGGCCCCAGCAACTAGAGTTCATCAGGCTCTCGTGGCCACAGCAAAACTTCAGAGCTGAACTAGCTTCTGCTGTGCTGTGGTCATCTCCCTGCATCCCACAGGATGGAAACTGCATCTCACCTGATCAGCATTTGTGAAGCATTAATAGCCCTCTGTGCAACAGGGTAGCTCAAAACCTGTGACAAGGTAGTGTCAGAGCTGACTCAGACTTCCTTCCTGTGACTCCAGGTGGAGCTACTTCCCATATAATAACTTTATGGAATAGAATTCCCCCTCCCTTCATGCTGGGACTCCAGACCATGTTAACCTTGGGCGCTGAGCAACCATCATGAGTTAGTGCTGCAATGAGAGCTCTGCAAATCCCTCTCCTGAGCATGGGAACCAGTGCCAGCTTGTCCAAAGGCTGCTCTGGATCCTAGGAAGCTGCAGCAGCCATTGGCAAGAGACGTTATAAACACTCGGGTGAAAGAGAACCTGCCTGTGTGGGGTCCTGGGACAGGCATGTCAGGATGAGTTGTTTACCTTAAATGTTGAGGAAAACGGGTGCTTCTCACCTTGGGCTGAGCCTGCACAGAGGTTTCCCAGGACAGCTATGTGGGCTACAGTGCCATGAAGTTCCTTCAGAGCTCTGCTCACTGGCTTCTTGGCCCATCTGGGCTGACTGCTGCACAGTCTCGGGCTTGGCTAGCACGAGCGTCGCATGTGCCACATGCTCTGAAAACACAGGAGCTGCAGTCTGGCCGAGGGGCTCTCGCAGGCTGTTCCCGCTGCTGTAGACGAGGCAAGCTGCAGTGTGGATCTGCGAGTACCGCTCTTGGCGAGAACAGAAGCAGGGCTAAACGCTGGGGTTGCGGGCATTTTTCTGGGAATACCTGGGCTGCTCTAGGTTTGCTGTCAGCTGGAGCCTTGCACGTGGGCTGCCTGCAGTGTCTGTGCTGCACACCAGGTGAGCAGCAACCCAGGGAATGCTGTGAGTCCAGCCTCAGGGCGTAAGAGGCAGCGGCTGGTCCTGCCCATCCCTAGAAGGACGGGAAAGAGCCTCATGGAAGGGAGGGTGCACTGAGCTGCCCTTGTGCTCAGCTACTGGTAGCAGGGCTTCCTGCTTGTTCTGGCTGCAATAAAACACATTAAAGTCCATCAGCTACAGCAGGCCCCAGCTATTTCCACGTGCTCGGAGAAGGCTGGAGCAGAATTGGGAGTGAGCAGCAGCGTGGACTCTTGGAACTGAACTCTCCCTCTTGCCAAGGGGATGGGTCATTTAGAGGCACCTGCCATAAGGTGAGCAGCCTCTTGGTGAGAGCAGCAGGCCAAATGCTCTGAGTTTGCCACTGTTGGCTTACCTCCCCTTCCAAGGGAGGTGGCAGTGGCTAGCTTGAACTGCTTCCTGCAGGGTCTGGGAGCAGTTTGCCTTGGAACTGAGCAGTTCCTCTGGCCTGCACAGTTGAGCAAGAACTGCTTCAACTGCAGCGTATTCCAGGGGCTCGATGTTCCCCCAAAGCTGCTAGAGGGGCTGGGACCATCTGAGCTGACTCTGGAAGGTGTGTGTGTGGGGGTGACGCTCATTAGGAAACAACTGAAGGACCAAGTTTGAAAGTATTGACGTGCAGCTCTGCCTAATGACACTTAGTGGCAAGTATAAGAAATAGCCCTTATTGGGAGCTGAGCTGCTGTATTGCATGGCCTCCAGCGAGGCTAAAGGAATGGCTGAGGCTAGCGTGCCTATAAAGGAGACTGAAAATGAGGTCCCAAATGACTTGGTACTGTAGGGTGAAGGGTGAGTGCTTGGCTCTGTCTTGGTTGTTACCTGGATAATATTGCTCTGCCAACAAGCAAGGTGGTTGAACACAGCTTGGAATTCAGAGTCTGTTTCGAGGCACATCGGGCTCGGCTGCTCATTGCTCCCTTGTGAAGGGCCTCGTGTCTCTGCCTTTGGGAGGCATCGTGTGTTTGTGCTATCTGATGGTATTGTTCTTCCTTTTCAGTTTAAAAGATGACTTCTAGGAAGAAAGTGTTGCTGAAAGTGATCATCCTTGGAGACTCCGGGTAAGTGGAGGAGCCTTTGGGCTGCCCGTCTGCGTCAGGCCGGCCGGAGAAGTGCTCTGACTAGTGACAGTCTGCATACACCATAAGAAACCAGCAGTGTTGGGAGATGTTTTGCAGCCTCAGAGCTGAGTTGCCTTACGGCTTTAATGGCACTTCACTGCCATCTGTCCTGAATGTGTCCTCTCAACTTTGTCTTTGAATACTGCCGTATTATTAAACAGGGCAAACAAAACGGGCAGTCTGCTGATGAACCTCTGGTAGCAGAACTGGGCAACCTCTTTGCAGGTAGGGGGTAGTGTTGAAATAAGCATTTAATTAGAAAAAGATGGGGCCACCATAAGCTATCTTGGGTCATTTAGGACTCTGCATGTCAGAGATGTAGGTTAGGCTGAGCCATGTGTTTGGTTTCCGTGGGACGTGGCCGGAGCCTCCCTGCCGGAGTGAGGCTGTTGTGCCCCTGGCTCTGAGGAGCGGCTGCTGCTCTGGGCTGCCCCGCACATGGCCTGGGAGTCAGGTTACGTGGGGCTTGTTTACATGGCTGTGCCCAGCGGGCTGCTGCTCCCAGAGCGTTCCTCAGCCTGGAGAATGTGGCACCCTCAGCCCAGCGCCCCGAGGAGGGTGTGCGCCCCTGGGAGAGGACATGGGCCTGCTGCCAGCCTGAGGTTGGCTGTGTCTCCAGCTCCCTTTGTGCTACAGAGCCTGAAGACCCCCCCCTTTCTCCTAGATTCCTCCTGGAACTTATCTTCCAAGATTGCCTTCACTCTATGCTGCACACGCCTTACCAAGGCTCAGGTTACTGATGGAGAAACAGGGTTTCTCAAGACCTTAATCCTTGTACTCTTGCATAGCTAAAGCTCTTGTTCATCTTGTTGCCTCAGCGGCTATTGAAGTGAAATTCTTTGAAAGAAATTCTTCCTTTCTACTGAAGTGAAAGCCCTTTCTTTGCGTTGGGCGCCTTTCTCTTGACTGAAAGGTCAAGAGGCTCTGGTGGAAGGTGAATGGTGAGATGTTCTGTGCAGGGGGGCTAATTCAAACCCTCTTGTAGAAGCAGCGTACTTAGTCCTGTTTGTCTTTCTGTGCAGGGTGGGAAAGACATCACTCATGAACCAGTATGTGAACAAGAAATTCAGTAACCAATACAAGGCTACGATAGGCGCAGACTTCCTGACAAAAGAGGTCATGGTGGATGACAGGCTAGTGACAATGCAGGTAAGGAGTAACCTGGCTCTCTGCTGAGAGGAGGTGTCTGGCTGTCCAGACCCGGGCCATGTGGAAGTATCTGCTTCAGAGGGGTGCTGATTGCAGGTCCTGCTTGCACCAAACTGCTTTTGGCCACAGCTGTTGCTGGAGTTCTCCACAAATCTGTGTGTGAGCAGAACTGGGGAAAAGCAAAGTTCAACTTGACTGTTCTCAGCTAAGAGCAGCTTTGCTGTGCCCTGTTTCAAAGCCAGAGTTTGGTACTGTCACTAGATCTTGGCTGAAAGATGCATGTCCCTCTTTGGTGACTGAGATGGGACTCCTTAGGTCAACTATTCATGCTGCTCTGACTCTTGTGAGTGTAGCATTAACCTACCAACTTGCACATGTCTTGAGTACCTAAAACTTCAATCTCCCTATGATGAGACTGACTGTAAGGCAAAAAAGAGTCCTGCTGCAGCTAGCTGAGTGGGCTGTGCTGGCGCTGCGGTGTTCCAGTGTTGCAGGCAGGTTGCCTTCTGACCCTAATCCTGCTTGCTCAAAACAAGGATACGTCCCTTGTTGAGACTGAAAACACAAATGGTTAGTGCTGCCTTTGGAAGGACTTTTCTGGCTATTTAGTGCCTACAGGAATGTGTAAGCTGCCAGGGACTCCGTCCCTCGGGCTGGCTTCCCCTGGCTAGGTCCTCTAGATGCCTGGGGTGAGGAGTTTTAAAATGAATGCTGTGACTGTGGACTGACTGTGGTGGAGCAGAGTTGCTTTAACTGCCTGCTTTTTCCTGCAGATATGGGATACAGCAGGACAAGAACGATTTCAATCTCTGGGAGTTGCCTTCTACAGGGGAGCAGACTGCTGTGTGCTGGTGTTTGATGTTACAGCCCCCAACACATTCAAAACCCTAGACAGCTGGAGGGACGAATTCCTCATCCAGGCCAGCCCAAGGGATCCTGAGAACTTTCCTTTTGTTGTGCTGGGAAACAAGATTGACCTAGAAAACAGACAAGTGAGTACTGGGACTTGGTAACCTGCTCTTAAGTAATGATGGGAATGGAAAGCCTTGTAGGGGCACGTGAGGGTTTTGTGAGCAGCGGGAGTGGGAGGTGTCAAAGGGTGGCTCAGCTGCTGCTTGGCACTGACCAGCCTCTCCAGGCTATTCTGGCCTTCCTAAAGGGGATCAGCCCCCTGTGCACAACCGGCATTACAGCAGCTCTGAGCAGACTCGAGGAAAGGAAGCGAGTCTCCTCCTTCAGAAGTGTGAGCAATTCCCGTGGGAGCGAGTCCTTGCTCTGCGGGTGCCTGAGCAGCCCGTGCCCTGCGGGCTCGCGTCCCCCTCGGACACAGCCCTCCTTGCTCAGGGCTGGGTTACGTGCTGGGAGGTAGCAGCCCCTCTGGCTGGCCCTCTTGGAGGGGAGCCTCTGTTTTGCCTCCTGCATCAAGACTGAGGCCTGCACGACTCCAACCAGCCATGTCTCTAGAGCTGAGATGGTTCCTGGGCAGAGGAGCAGCTCTGTAGAGGCTACAGCTTTGCTGGTGTCAGCGCTCCTGACGTGTCCCAAGCTGGACACGGGGCCTTGGCCTGGTGGTGCTGCACAGCTGCAGCTGGTGATGCCGCTCTCTTTTTGCGCAGGTCACCACAAAACGGGCGCAAGCCTGGTGCTACAGTAAAAACAACATCCCCTACTTTGAAACCAGTGCCAAGGAGGCCATTAACGTGGAACAAGCTTTCCAGACGATTGCACGAAACGCACTTAAACAGGTAGGTGCCGGGGCCGGCGGGTGCCCTCTGCTGGTGCCAGTCCTGCCGCTGAGCTGGGCCCTCGTGGCACGGGGCCTTGTGCACTAGGAGCCCTCTGCAGATCCCTTTTTGGGAAAAGCACTAACTCCTGCCTTCTCTCCTGCTAGGAAACCGAAGTGGAGCTTTACAATGAATTCCCCGAACCCATCAAACTAGACAAGAATGACCGAGTGAAGGCTTCTGCAGAGAGCTGCAGCTGCTGAGGGGAGAGGGAGGGGTTGAGCACAGTCCTTCACAAACAAATATCACACTTAGGCCTTCAAACACACAGCCCCTCTTCTGTGTTTAAAACAATTTAAAAATTTCCATCTCCAGCTGCCAAAATCCACCCATCTCCCATGGGCATCTGTGAGTCCAGCACTTCAGAGCTCATGTCCCTGCACCATCCTCAACACACTTCATGGTAACAGACCTTTCTCTTAGTTTAAAATGGAAACTCTTATGTATGTTTGGAACTGAATCTAATTCCAGGTGTCCAATGGAGAGAAACTGTTTACAGGTAATCTGTGTAACAAATTACATTTTTAACTGTCTTGTGTTTTCCCCCTGTGAAGGCTGCAACTGGAAAGGCTGATTACCTATAGTTCATTGCAAGCTCAGCACTCAGTCCAACTAGGTTGAGTTTTGTATGTATCTCTGTTAATGCTTGTTACTTTTAACTAATCAGATCTTTTTACAGTATCCATGTATTATGTAATGCTTCTTTAGGAAAAATCTTATAGTACATGTTAATATATGCAACCAATTAAAAATGTATAAATTAGTGTAAAATTCCTGAATTACATGTTCAAGTACTGAAACACAGATTGTCTAGAAAGTGAGGAGGACACTTGTGAACTGCAGTGTGCTAGCGACACAAAGTCCAGATAGAGGCAGTATTTTGTACAGTAGAGATGAACTGTGTAAGCCTTCTTGTTTGGAAGCCCAAAGGCTTCATTTGGAGAAATCTGTCCAGCTTCCTTGTATCTAAATTCAGATTTGCATAACAGCAGTGATATGCACACTGGATTAATGGGTTAAAAAAATATTAAATACAGCTATGAAATGACCTCATTTGTTCACCTCCCCACTGCTTTAACTCCTAACATCCTGGAGCGAATGTGAGAAGGAGTCAGACCTGAGGGGTTCCAGTGGCTCTGTGCTGTGGAAGGAGCTCCTCTCCCACCTGGGTTGTGGTAGCTGTTTCTCAATGGATGACCTGGACTATGAATCTTCCCTTTCTTCTTACTGACTGCTAATCTGGATTTTTTTGGTATGGAGAAACTTGGCAATCTTTTCCCTTTCCTCTCCTCCTTTCTTCCTGGTATTTGTTCTTGCGTTTGTAGCTTGCTTAAATGGAGCCCTTCTACCTGTTTTCCAGAGGTCTACATTCTAGTACGTAGGCTGAGCTCTTCTGTAAAGAGACAAACATGATGCCAATAAACTTAACAAGAACAAACCTTCCTGTTTACTCCTGTTTCTGACTCTCTCCTTCACTAACACCTTGCTTCCTGTCCCCTGCGTGCTCACTATTTTAGGAAGCCAGGGCCTGCCCCTTGAAGGCAACGTTAATGCAAGGCCTGGTGGCTGCAGGGCTGTCTGCAGGAGCTGCTTGGAGAAGGGTGACCCCAGAGCCTGCAACGGGGCATCCAGCCCTGCTGCCCTGCGTGCTGCTTGCAGTGCTGCGGGATGCCGTGGCTCTGGCACTGCCCTCCTCCTCCTCCAGCTCCGCGCTGGCTGTGCTAAAGCCTCTGTGCAGGGGGACGGCGGCTCTGCTCGGTCCCTGCTGCCATCCCAGGATGTGCTGGGAGAAGGGCAGGCGGGCGCGGAGCGGCGCTGCTGCCCTCCCCGTGTCACAGTCCCTGGAGCTGGCAGCAGCAGGGGACACAGCGGGGCTGTTGGGGGGCCGGGGGCTTGGGGTGCAGCTCCGAGGCTGGAGCCTGTCCTGGCTCTGCGCAGCGCTTTGCTGGAGCTGCTTCACTAAAACCACGTCACCTTGTCTTGCAGTTTGGGGTGAGTTCAGCTTCTTTAGGGTACCTTACAGTGAGTTACGATGTTTCTCTGGTGCAGTCTGCTCAAGCCTTTAATTCCTAGATCCTGCATATGACCCTTTGCTCTGTCACTGCTGCTTGCTCTGCCATTCCCTAGTGAACTAGGAAGCAAGGCTTGGAGAATCAGGCCAGTTCTTGGAAGCAACTTCTAACACACTCATGTGCTCTTGTGAGGCATCATCCTATCGCTTAACCCCTCCTTGCTTGCCTAGACTTTTCAAATCCATTTCAAACAACTACCCTGAATATCACCGTGTCCTGGTGGGACTGGTTTCCTGTCTGCATCCTTCTGAAAGCCTCCACGCTGCTCGTCTCCATTTAAAGCCATTAAAAAGGGTCTGTACTTACTTTCTGTAGCTGTAAGCGTAGCAGGGAGAAAGCCCAGGGGGGAGAGGGGAGTGATGAATACCAAGGAGTGTGTTGGGGAAGGGGAAATGATAAATGTGCAAATACCTTCTGCTGCTTGAGCCTCAGTTCCTGGAGCTGAGCCACGGGCAGCAGCACGGAGACGAGCAGAGGGCTGCAGGACTTGCCCGGTACACGAGCCAAGGGCCATCGGGGAGCCCAGCAGCTCTGCAGGAGCGAGGAGAGCGTCCCGCACCGCCGGGCTGCAGGGCTCCTCGCCACGGGATGTTACGGATGCTAAAGGGGTGAGGGGCGGATTTCAATTCTACCACCTACAAAAAAAAACCCCACCGACATTTTGGAGGTGGGAATATGCACCCACGTGCACGATGGAGGTGTCGTGTGCTCTTAGAAGCACTGCTAGCTAGCCTGGAACTGCACGTTGCCGGAGGCGAGCGGCTTGGGAATGCGCCTTGGCGGCTCCCTGGCTGCTGCGCCCCGCGGCAGCCGGGCCCGGTGTCCTCGCACGAGTCACTTGTGTCACCGCCGCGGTTCGAGGAGGCCCTGGACTGAAGAAGCTGGCCGGACCCATGGTCCCTGCAGGGCACGGTGTGCATGGGGTAAACCACCCGTCTGCTCAAAAACCCTCCCGAGCTACCGACGGCGCCTCGTGGCTTTTGGTTCTGCGCCAGCCGCTTTGCCTGATGAGTTACAGACGCGATGACGTGCGCGATGGTGACTTGTTGCTGGACAAACCACAGAGGAGAACGTAGCCCTGGAAGAGGCTGGGACGTCCGGCCGATCCACGGAGAGCCCGGCGCGAGGGAGGCAGAGGACGGGCGGGTGTTTGCCCAGGTCCTGGCTGGACTGCAGGGAGAGGCCTGAGGAGCGGGGCTGCCTGGTGGAAGGGGAGGGCGAGCGGCGCAGACCCGTCCGTGGGGGGTGCTTGTTGTCAGACGGGGTTTGTTTTAAATCTGCTTTGAAATGAATTTGATTTTCATTCAAACTTCTGAAGGAGAAATGGCTTCTTTCTTTGAACTCTTCCAGTCGCTCGCCATCTGCAACAAGGGCAGCGGGGAGGAGGGAGAAGGGGGCGCATCCACCAGGGACGCATCCCGGTACCAGGAAGGCCTTGGGAAGAGCTGCCTCTTCCACAGGCTGCCCCAGAAAAACCTCCAGCATTAAGTGCTGCTCTTGGGTGAAGTGGGGCAGAGCGGCCATGATCTCCACGAGGCTCCTTGTGAAGAGTCCCCGTTTGAAGGACCCGTCCCCGTCCCTCCGAGCACGGCCGGGTCCCCTCTGCTCGCAGCGCCAGCTGCGCGGAGCCGTTGGCACCGTTGGCAACGTTGGCACCGGCCCCCCCCGC
>NW_010580004.1:97155-115664 GCF_000705375.1 Tinamus guttatus
ACAGCAGCAGGAGGGGACCCGGCCCTGGCCCCCGCGCGACAGGGAAGGGCTGCAGGACTCGGGGTGACGTTATAGACACAGCCCTGCCCCGCGCACACGGCCGCGGGAGAGGAGGGGGAAGCGGCTCTCGCCGGGCGCACGGAGCCCCGTGGGGAGCTCCTAGCCCACGGAGGCCATGACCACGTCCACGGGGAGCTCCTGGGCGCTGCGCGCGGTGACCTGCATGGTCACGGTGTCGGTGAGGACGAGGCGGGCGCGGACGAGCAGGTCGTGGCCTCCCCGGAACACACCTGGAGGGCGGAGGGAAGGAGACGCGTGTGCAACGTGGACCCGTGCAAACCTCTGGAGAACAAGGTCTAAAACGAGCGGAGAGGGGAGCCAGCCTGCAGGGCACGCGCACGGAGCGCGGCCGGGCTGCTGCCCTTTCCCCAAGGCTCCGTCCAAAAGGGGATGCCACCAAACATGAAGACCCATCACCCCATGAAGACCCATCACCCCATGAAGACCCATCACCCCATGAAGACCCATCCCTGTCCCCCGCTCTCATCCCAGGGACAGCTGCCCTGAACCCACGGCAGGGAGAAGC
Source organism: Tinamus guttatus (assembly GCF_000705375.1). Next base: position 97,742 of record NW_010580004.1, read on the forward strand.
CTTTAAAGCCTCCCCAAGCACAAGGGGCTAAACCCTGAACTCGGCTCCGTGCGCCCTGTCACAGCCCTGGGGCTGGAGCAGAGCCCTGGCCCCACAGCTCACCTGCCAGGTACAGGGTGTGAGAGTTCTTGTTGTCCGGCACTTTATCTGACCGCTCACAGGGCTGCATCCCCAGGAACTTCACAATATTACTGACGGCCTCTGTTAAAATAAATACATAAATAAAAATACAAGGTCAAAGTCATGGCTGCCTTGACTTGGACACATCAACAGCATTTAAACATCTACTTCCTTGTTCGTGTTCCCTGTCCAAGGTACATACCCTTAGCCAGTGTCGTGTTTTCAGAGGCCACAAGGGATGTAAAGGCAACACAAAAAACCCAAAAACAACAACAAACACCCACACAGCAATTTTGAATCTGATGCAAAGTTGCAGGTGCAACAGAAACAGGAGGCTGGTGCTGTGCACACTTCCTGCTCAGCCCTGACAAACAGCTTAGTTACTGCAGGGCAGATGCAGAAGGAAGGGGAGACTGGTCTTTGGGAAGAATGTGGAAGGGTATTTCAAGCCTGAGGTGCTGTGCTAGGAAGGCTACGGGACAAGAAAGGTCAAACCGAGTCTGTGAAACATGATGGAAAAGATGATGGTTTACAAGATGATCCTGCCCACCAACCTCATGTGTTCTTGGTGTTTGCTTATTCTTTTCTTGATCTTGAATACCAAGGTCAGAGCGTCTCCTCCTTTCACAGTAAGGAAGTGGGAGCTTACAGCTGAGCTGAGGGCAGTCTGCCCGCATGATGTTCTCCTGCTCCCAGCAGCCAGCCTGCTCTCCAAAGAGCCCCAAACACTCAAAACTTTTTGCAAAATCCAAACTAGCTTTTTCTAATCTGATGCGCTGCATTCAGTGGCTGCAGTGTGAAGGAGTTGGTGAGATCTGAACTGAGCTGGAGTACATCTGAGCTCCAGCTCTGGACTTTGACTCCTTGTGGAAATGTTCAGAGCTCCGCTGGACCCAGAAACCCACTTACCTTCCAGGGTTTTAATAGTGGATAAAGTGAAGGTCTCTTCCTTTTCATACTCATCACCCACTTCATCCCAGGCTGCTCCAAAGTTTGGCTTCAGAACTCTCTGGATGTGATCAGCCACAGTTACCTCCAGGTCTTCGAGCTGATGGTGAGAAAAGGCTCAAGTAAAACACGGCTGTTCCCAGCCCTGCTCTCTCCAGACGGAGCCTCAGACCTGGTCCCTGGGGCCAGGCAGATGCAGGAGACAAGCTCCATTTCCACTCACATGCCCCAGCAAGCCCTGCCCTGCTATAGATGGCGTGAGCAAGCACCACTTTGATGGATGAGCAACTATTTGAACTAGGAAAGTCGCTGGTTCTTTCATTTCCAGGATTTACAAAAGCAGGGTCCCATTCTGAGCACGGTTTTGGGCCTGAAAAGGACATTTCTTCTGGGCTTTGGTCTAAGACAGAGGACAACCCAAAACCTAAGGAAGAGCTGCAGCTCTTCAGACAGATATGTATGTCCCCTGGATCCCACACAAGCTTGTCCTTACTAGCCCTTCTGGCCCATCGTTGTGTAGCTGGTAGTGTGCAGTGTGTCACTGTGGGGTACCTGCTGTCACCTAACGCTGTGTTAGATGCTGGGACTACATCTGTGCCAGGCAGACCTGGCCTTGTCCCTCCCGTGCATGTATCTAAGAGCAGTGAGAGCTGGAGCTGGCCACACAGCAGCCTGCAGTCATCTCTGCACTCGCTGCAGGAAAGCATCTCCTCCTGATTTTGTTGATACAGATGGAAGAGTTTGTTTAAACATCACTTGAATGCCCTGGCGACTGCGATGCAGGAGGCACATTAAGAGATTAACCTTGCAGGGTCTTTTGGAGAAACCGTCCCTGCTCTTCCTGGGAGAACGCTGCTGCTCAGTGACTCCCTGCACAGCAGGGCCTCCGAGCTCACAGCAGCGACAGGCAACACGCAGAAACAGCTTCTGGAGCTACAGGGCACAGCGTGGGTCGTCAGACCATCTTTCCCTCTCCGGAGGGTAAACGCCACCCTCTGTGAGGCAGCCTCAGTTTCTGAACAAGCACAGTTTAATTCCTTCCTCTGTGGTACATCAGCCTGCCTGGAAACAGCAGTGTGGAATGGAGGTGCTTTCCCGGGATCAGAGCTGCCGGTCCCAGAGCCTGGAGAGGGAAGCAGTGCCACCTTCCCCAGAGCAAGGATGGAAACTCCCTCCATCGGGCTGGCAGGCAGTTCATGGTGCCACCACAGAGCAGCTCGTGGCCCAAAGCCTCCGTTGGAGCTGCTAAGACACAGCCAGCTCAGCATGGGCACACACTGCACCTCCCAGAACAGGGGTATCCTGCACAGCCAGGTATCCGTCTGGAAAGCAGCAGCGGGAGGATACTCCAGACGACACAAAATGAACTCGCAGGCCCCTGGGACAGATGACACAGAGGCAGCAGGAACCCCTTCTCCGGACAGTTCTGTCCACTGCAGTGTCCATGGTCACAGCACTGCTTGCAAGGCAAGTTATTGGGCATAAAGGAGCCAATAAATAAATAAATATATAACCTCAAAAGAACTGCAGTTTCCATGATCAGTTGCAAACCTAGTTCCTTACCACATACTCATCCTCGTAACCCTCATCGTCCGTCTCTCCCGTGTTCGGATCACAATCCTTGACAGTGAATTTCATCATGCAGCTGAACGTGCAGGCCACTGGAAGGAGGGGAAGGCAAAGGCAAAGCTCACATCACCCCCAGCTCTGCGTTTCTCTGCGGCAGAACAGGCGCTGGGAACCTCGAGGCATCTGGGTTCTCCCCCTCATGACCACTGACACTAGTTCAATGTGACCTTGGGAGGGCCTTTTCCCAGCTTCTCTCATTTAAGCACAAGGAATCTTAGCAGGGCACTAAACAATGATAAAGAGGAGCTGATGAAGGTTGTAGAGCATCACAATCCTGAGATCAAAAATTATGTTTGACAAATCTCAGGTTGCATTAGGAGCACTAAATGAACATGTTCCACCAGCAGCTTACAAAGGTGGCAAGATATCTATCTGGGGACCAGGTCACGTATCTGAAATTAAAGCACCCAGGCAGCACAGGGCAGCAGCTCCCTCTCCACGTGGCAGGGAGGGGAGGTGACAGCTCACCCCCGAGCAGATGGGTGTCACAGGGTGAACAGCAGCAGGTGAGCAGGCCCAGAACGAAATACAGGAAGACTGAACCATGGGGAGGGCCTGGGTCGTGTCTGGGCAGTAACAAGGGAGTGATCTGCAGGTCAAATAGGCTCCCCTGCTATTCTGCCTGTTTATCTGAAATATTGTAGCATCTGGGCGCTCACAGTACTGCACTGCCGGGCAGAAAAGCATGAGCCTCCCCATATGCTAGCACGGAGGAGCAAGAGGCCTCGCGAGGTGCCTGGGAGGGCTCAGCAGAGCTGAGTGCTCATGTGCTGGCCCCGCAGGCTGGCAATGCTGCAGGACATGGGGACCAACAGCCCGCAAACAGCGCAGAGACGTCACGCTCAGGACAAGCACAGGACAAACTGGTTACCTGCTGTGGGGTCCTCTGCAGACAGAGCCACCAGCGTGTAGCAGGTACCCGGCTGGTTGTAGCCCAGGCTTTTGGCGGGTACGTAGCCAATGACCTCATACCCCTCCGTTGGCTCCATCTGCACGGTGACATTCTCCAGGATCTGGTCGTTCAGGGTGTTGGTGCAGTCAAACTGCAGGGGAAGGGAGAGCAGCAAAAGCTTGAAGCTGCTAGCAATGGATCTAGTAGCAGACACTTCAGGCAGAGTGGGAGCTTTGCACCAGCTTGTGAACTCCCAGTTGTGTTTCAACAGTGCATCTCACCATCAGCTGACTAGTCGTAGGGCTTGTGTTTCAGTTTAGTCACACAACAGTTGGCATTTGAATGCCTTGGGAGGGAAGGGAAAAGCTTTCAGGGGGCTCCAGTGCTCCTGCAAACACTTTTGATGGCTCTTGAAATAAGTGCACAGCAACCCCGTGCCTGACCTCTGCCACCCAGGCAGAAGCACAGATTTAGCAACAGCAGAGTTGAATCAACTTCTGCCCGTTTCACTTGGCTAATTCATTTGAAACTCTTCCCACTAAACACCCTTAGTCTTTCTTGCAAGAGGATAATCCCAGGTTAACTCTCTGCCCTAGGGGAATGTTCCTGCTGTGCTGTTATCTCTTCTCCTGATGCTGCAGGGATGCAGTGTCCATAGCAGATGGGAAGGTGGTCCCCTGAATGGCTCAGACCGGGCACAGTTTGAGTGATTTTCAGCAGGTCTAAACTTACTCTTTAGACTTTGACCTCTTAATGTCTTTAGACTTAGACTACTACAGTGACGAACCACTTAACCTTGCACATTTGCCTCTGGTGGATGGACAAGGGAGCTCATGAGCAGCTCCTGCAAGGACAGGACACTGCTGCTCACGGCCTGGTGCAGGACTCGCCATGCCCTGAGCTCCCTGGGGCCTGGCCAAGGAGACGGGGTACATCAGTCCAGCTCCCCATGCAGCAGGAGCATGATGCACCCAAAGCCAAGGTGCAGAAACAAGCACCTGTACTACAGCAGCTCAACTGAAACACAGAGGATGAAGAGCGCTCCTCCATCAGTGCCCTAAGCTCCCTGGGGCCTGGCCAAGGAGATGGGGTACATCAGTCCAGCTCCTCATGCAGCAGGAGCATGATGCATCCAAAGCCAGGGTGCAGAAACAAGCACAGCAGCTCAGCTGAAACACAGAGGATGAAGAGCGCTCCTCCATCACCCATCTCTCCTGGATAACCTTTTCCCCTCTCAGATATGGCAAACTTTACTCTTTTTCGCCAGAAGCATGTGCTTGGGGACCCTAAAGAAAGGACACAGCTCCCCTTTGAGAACAGCCCCATTTAGTGCTTGTCTGACTGTTGCTTGTGTGTGTACATTGTACAGCCCCAAAGGCACAATCCCGAAGTAATTTTCACTGGGGCTTTGCTGTCTTGTAGGGGAGTAAGGATTCCTTGAACACCAAGCTAATTCTTCCCTGTAAAAGCTTCATCAGGCAGGAGCTTAGCTTCCAACCCTCCTGCATGCGTCCAACCCCGTGCGTGCCCCACAGCTACCCACCTGGAACACCATGTGGCTGACAAACGTGTGCTTGGTGCAGCGAACCACGTACTCCGTCTCCAGCTCCGTGAGGGCCACAGGCTCTGGGGAGGACTTGAAGAGCGGGCCCAGCCCCCGAAACTCCGGGATTGCCCCCAGTTGCTCTGGAACAGAGGTCACAAACCACTGCCTTCCCTTGCCTGAACAGGATTGTGAGCATATCCACCCCCCAGGAGTGAAGGACGAAGCTGGAAGCTCCTGGAGGAGCCGGGAACAGGCTGGAAGGGTCAGGCAGGCTCAGCAAGGGCTGGCTCTCAGACACACTGTCCTGCTCCACAGCCAGAGGGAGGCCTGGCCCCAGCTTACCTTGGAATATTTCTTGCCGTGTTGCTGCCACCTTCTCTGGCTGTTTGACTACAGCAATGGGGGTAGTTTCTGAAAGAGAGGAAAAAAAATAGAAGGTGTGAAGGTGAAGAATGGACTAGATCAAGAAACAGGTGGATGTTTGGAGAGGGATTTGAATAAGGACAGAAAGGAAGCTTTTTTCTCATCCTTGCTATCGACTAGGCCCATATTTAGCACCCCAAATACATTTGCAACTGCAATAGCTTCAAAAAGGATTACCAGCTATTACTATTATTAGTAGCTGGACTAAACAAACCTTAATGTGGCAGCAATGAGATTTGCCAGCCTTAGACTTTACAGAAGATACAATCTCATAAAATTCAAATAGGATAGAGCTCAGCAATTATCAGCAGGCCCAACACAGACTACTGTTTAAGGGTTGGAGCTGCTGGGAGGTTGCCTGCACTTTTGACAGGCATTTGGAGATGATTCCTCACCTGCTCTTTGCTCAGTGATGGGAGCTGTTGCCAAAGGAACAGATTTCAGATCAAAAGGTTTCTCGGAGGGCTCCAGGGTGTACTGATGAAGAGCCCTCTCCAGTCCAGGGATGGACACTGCCAAACCTTGGGACAGACAGGACAGATCACTGAGACCACAGATAACAGCAGCACCTTTTTTTCAGCTGTTAAAATCACAAAAAGAGACAAGTTTGTATGGAAAACTTCCTGCATTACCATTCAGGATGTAGCCAGCATTGAGGGCTTTCTGCTTCTGTTCCAGAACATTCAAGTAGAAGGTGGCTCTGTCTCTTACTTCATTGTCATCATCCATTACACACCTGAGAAGATATAAAAATTGTTTCAGGACAAGGTAGCTGAACCCCCAGGATTGAATCAAGGTGATTGAACCACCTTGCAAGTGGCTTACACCAACTGGCTCTCTACTAGCTATTCTAGCAGAGCAGCAATCATCCACAGCACTTGGCTCCTCACCTCTGCTCTGTGAATGCAGTGGGGATCCCACCACAGATTGCAGGTACCTGCCCACCTTCTCCAGACTCACTGCTAGATGACACAGGACACACTTGGGGATGCTGCTAAGCATTCCCAAATGAACAGAGGTCTTCACCCAGGATACTTGGCAAGAAAGGCTGAGAGCAAACAGTACAACTCACCTTTTCAGCAATACCAAGATACTGGGTAACATCTCCTCATTCTGGGCTCCAAACTTCGCCAGGGCACTTACAGCACCTGCAGCACCAAGCATTAGAACAGGATTAGGAAGCAAAGAAAGCACATGAAGTTCCCACTCTTGGCTGGCCTTGTTCAAGGTCAGCTCAGAGATGCTAGCATTAGTATAAAGCATGACTGTGACCAGGGGGAGGCAGATGTAGTACAGCAGGGTGCCTGCAAACTGTCCCATTTCACAGAATGGCTACATCTCCCTCCATGTCCATTTTTCAGCTGCAAACTGCCTTTCCCATTGCAACTACCGTCTTTACTATCGAAAGAGATCTGCTCACAACCAGGCCAAAGCACAGTCCTCAAGAGCAGAGGTGTTCAGGCACTATCTTTTCTTGAAGATCTGCCAAAGGTCTGTCTCTTACCTGCCCGGACTTCTTCATGCTCCAAGACGACCCTGTTGTAGATGAAGCGGATGTATTTGGAAGGATTATTGGTCTTGGGCCCTTCCTGCCCCAGGAGGTGAAGGATACGAGTAGCCAGCACAGTGAACTCGCAGTCCTCGATGAACTCGCAGAGGTGAGACAGCCCCGTTTCTTTGCTCTCCGAGTTCTCCTCAATGATGCTGATAATACAGTCCACGATGGCTCGTTTGTACTCAAAGCCACCCTGGGGAGCATAGGGAATTGCTCAGCTAGAAAACTCAGAGCAGGTTAAAAACTCTGAATTAGCCAGGCAGGAAAAAGATTTCCTTGAAAAAGGTCACTCACACCCAGTGCTTTTGATGTCTGTTTGAAAGGAGCAGGGCAGCAATGCTGCCCTTGCCTCTGACCCTCGCTACTCCCAGAGGACCCATTAATATTGAAGCTCACTTGCCAGATCCCTGCAGAGTGGCTGCAAACCCAGGAAAACAAATTATAAGTGCTAGAGAAAGTAAGAGAATCCATCAGCCTGAAGGGTTTATATCTCCTTCTGCACCCTGTGCTGTTAGGATTAATTAATAAAAATGGCCTTACGAGAGGGGGAGAAACAACAAAAAACCCAGCCCTATCCCCTTTAGTACCAGACAACTGGGGATGAATCAGGAGAGGAATATGCTAAAGATCATATCTGCCACAGCAGGACCCAGCAAATAGCCCTATTAGTGTGTGAAGACAGACAATCAATACTTCCCCAGGCACACCCTGCAACCTGACATGCAGTTAATACTCTGTTATCTTCAGACATTATTTACTCGTGTCCTCACTGCACACCAGGGGACTAAATTGCACACTATCCTCTGCCAGTTATATGCATTTGGGGGATCTTTCTTGAAGTACTTTGGATTAAAAAAAGGCTGTAAAACAGAATGGTTTGAACTGCAAAACCACAGTCAGAATGATATCATCCACCCACAGAAAATCTGGGAAAGTGGAACAGTCCATTTTCCAGAAAAGTGAAACGAGAGGCCTTGGTTTCCTCCCAAGAGGCTGTAATTGGCAGAAAGTGATGTCAGAGCAAAGCAGTGGTGCCAGCTGTGTTGCAGGCATACCAGCTCATTCAGAAACGGCCTCAGAAAATCTCTGTAAAACTGCCCTTCTGCAGTGCACTCTGACTGAATGCAGAGAATAGTTCTGGTGCTTGTGATGCCTTTACTACCACAGCACAGGGAAGAGAACAAAAGCCATCCTGCGTCATCAATAAATAGGCTGTTATCTTGTATACAAGACAAAGCTTCTTGGAATTTGCTGTCAAAGTATATAAGAAAATTGCTCCAAAAATGATACAGAAATGAACTGCCAACAGATGCGCTGTTGCCTGCATTTGATTTGAGAGGTGGAATCCCCTGATGAATCAAAGAATGAAATGGCTGACAAACGGCACATAACTCCGGGGCACAACTGGCCATTTCCACCGCTGCACAGGCATGCAAACAAGGAACACAAAGCACTGCCCTGCAGACCTACCTCCTCCCGGAGCATAGTGAAGAGGAAGTTCATGAGGACCGCGTGTTTGCGAGGGTACTTCTGACACAGGGCGTTGATGGCCTGCACCACCACAACCTGCAGGAAGAGGGGACAGGTAAGGAGGAGGACCCTGCCCCGTTAGGCATGAGGAAACCAGTTGAACGGGGCCCGTTTGGTGCTGGTCCCTAGCCTGGAAGATGTCATTGTCCTTTTGCTAATCCAGCAAGTACCGTTGCAGGAAGTACAATCCTAGGAATTAGAAGAGATTATGTCTATGCACTACTCAGTCCCTAGCAAAAGCTTTCACCCCCAGAAAAAAAAAAAAAGAGAGAGAGAGATTTAATTCCTGGAGGAGTTCTCCCCGCAAAAGAACTTTTGTCTTAGGAGCTGTCCATCTGAGGCTTAGACCAATAGCCTCCGCAGATACTCAACAGCCCAGGCCCTGGAAGGAGCTCTGTGCAAGCCTCAGGCTGCACACACAGAGACAAATAATCAAGAGGTTTCTTCAGGAACTTGCACCCCCTGCTTTCTTACTTTGAACTCATCCGAGATTTCTGACATGAAGGAGGAGATCTGCTTCATGAGGCGGTCGATGCTGCTCTCGCTGCCCGTTTTCAGCAGCGTGGTGATGGCCAGGGTGGCTATGCTGCGGTTCGAGTCTGTCACGAGGTTCTCCAGGTCCAGATTGCAGGCAGTCACGGCGGATGGGTGCTTCATGGCCACCTGGAGAGGGGTGGAACTCACTGAGCACATGGAAAAGGCCCAGCTGACAAAACCACTAGCCCCCTTCAAGCTCTCATGCCTTACTGTTGAAACAAAGGCTACAGACTGTGCACAAGGCTTGTCTTAACCAAACAGCTCATCTAAGCTGAAAGTAACTAGATCTTTCCTCCCACAGAATCATATCGACTGCTGGAAGAGAAGCAGCAGTAACAAATGATCATTATTTTTCCCTCTGTCATTCTCCTCTATATATTAAGGTTCAGATTCTGCAAAGAACGCTCTGAACTCCCAGGCTAGCTCTGCTGCACAGCTCTGCAGGTGGGAGCACAGCCGTTACCACACAGACACCATCATTCCTCCTATTTCCATTTCAGAGCTGACAAGGGCAAGGAAAAAGCTCAAGGAAGGACTATCACGGAGCAGGCCAAGAAGCAACACCGGGGTTGATCCCTGTGTTACAAGGAGCTGCCTCACCACAGGAAGCTCAGAAACAGCAGTGCGCTCTTATACAGATCTGGGAACATCATTGGATTTTCCCTCTCTGAACTGTTCTTAGAGAGTTTATTTTTTCACTCAGATAACAACGAAATGTTTAGCCCAGGGCAGGGTGGACGTTATTCCCACTACATCATCACACAATCTGGCTCACTCTCTTCTGAAGCCTGCACATCCCCACACATGAGAAACTGTTGCTGTCCCCAGGAGACAACTCCTACCTTGTTGAGGGTACGGACAGCTGCATATCTAAGTGCCGCTTTTGGGGAGCTGCAGAAAAGCTGCAAAACTGAGGGGAAAACCAAAGGTAGACATTGAGGAATCTGTTATTGAAGAGTGTTTCTCACACAAGATACTTAGAGCCAGCAAGCAGAAGACAATTAGAAACGTATTTAAGAAGTAAGTCTGAATTTACCAGTTTCCTTCCTCCCTATTGCCCCCCCTCCTGGCACATCCTGCTGACAACTCGCTCACATCCATCTCATCTTTCCCATCTCCCTTTCCCACACTGCTGCTGTCCTCTGCTTCTCTTGGAAGCCAACGCCATCACCTTGCCGTGTTTCCCACTAAGGCAGCCCCGTAATCCCCTCGGCACTGCCGCGAGCGCCGCGTTTACCCGATACGGCTGGTGCCAGCTCCTTGGCAGTGCAGCTGGGCAGGTTCACGATGGCAGAAGCGGCTTCGTAGACCACCATCTCGTGTTTGTTTCTTAGGCAGCTCTCAATGAAATCAAACAGGGGGCTGTCGCGGCTAAGGGACAAAAATCATGAGAACGAATGACCACAAAGGTGCTAAAAGACACGGTGAGTCCATCAGCCAAACTGTACAGGTCCCATAGCCCATGTAACGGTCAAGGCAGACGTAAATTCACTGCCCTCTAGTTTGGTGGCAGACTCAGGCCAGAACACGGATTGCCCTCTAAGGAAAAGGTAAAAGCCTTGCAGGCTTGAGGGATCTTCCCTTTGTACGGAGGGCTCTCCGTGCACGCCACAAATCCCCAGTGTATAGACACTAGTCAAGCAGTTACAAAAGACATGGAAAACCAAGTGGATTAGCTAAAGAACAGCTACCAAAAAACAAGGTGGCAGGGGGGGAAGAGAAGCAGGAAATTAGTTTGATGTGCAAGCACACACGCAGGCAAGATCTCACAAGCTCTCCCAAAACAACCCAAGAGTGTCCTCAATCTTCTGTGCTGCCTTTTAAGTCAACAGGAAAAGGCAGAAGCTGCCTGCTGCACGAGAAAAAAACCCCAAGGAGATGACAAGTGAGCCTGCAAGAAGAGAAGCACGAGGCAAGCAAGCCCTTTCACCAGGGCAGAGAAGCTCCCTCACCTGCCAGCTTCTTCCTCCAGCAGCTTGCTGGCCACTCGGATCATCATGCAGTAGGCAAAGGGGGACTTGAGGCCGTGACGCATGAACTTGCTCAGCATCTTGTTCACTGCCAGGCGGTCGTTCTTCCGCACGTGGTAGAGCAAGCCCAGAGCGTGATACTGCACGGGGAAGCAGAGCGTCACCGAGCCCGTGTGCTCCTTGTCCCCCGGCCTCCTGCGAGCCCAGCTGAGCGGGCTGTTTCACTGCAGCTGTGCACGCTCCACGCTGCTCCGCGTTTCCTACCTGCACCATGATGTTGTCGCTGGAAGCTGCCTCCTGGGCCTCGTTCACCCAGCGTTTTACCACATCGTAACTGGTCTTCAGCAGGTGCTGAGGGGAGACAAGCAAAGGCAGCTCATGACAGAAGGATGGAGGAAACTTTGGGAATCACATAAAGAGGAAACGAGACTCCCCCATGAGGGTGCTGGAGGCAGCCACTACAGCAGAGCACCTACAGGCAGCAGGAAAGACCAAGGTCAGGAGCAGGAGGCAGAGCTTTGGTCTCAAGAGGTCAAACATCTGCGCAAAGTCTGCACCAGTCCCTCTGTTCACAAAGGAGGGAACGGCAACTATGCAAGCCTAACCTGCAGAAACGCTCCTGGCTTATTTACCAATATTAGCATGCAGTGGACAAAGAAAACAGCTTGATAAGTACTGCAGTGACACCTGCACCAATGCTGGAGTTACACTGTGATGGGCATCACACAGACATTAATAAAAAAAAAAAAATGCAGAGCTTATGATCTCCTCCTAACAACAGGAGGACAGACCAAAGCTCCTCAGGCTTCTTAAAGTGCCCTTGTTAAAGGCAGGAAGAATTTACATACTATGAAAAGGGGTGGACCAGCAGGATTTGGTGCCACACTACCTACACAAACACCACACGTACCACAGTTTTGCATTGATCAGAGGGAGCCTCTTCAGGCAGGCTACTACCTCAAACAGCACTCGAATCCGGATTCTAATCTGCATCCTATTTAAACCTTGAATTGCCTAAATCTACAGGTTGGATAAAGCACAATGCCCGGGAAATACAAGCATCCTGGGGGCATTTCCACCCAGACATCCATCACTAATTTTCAGGCATATTCAGCCACAATTCCACTTAATTAACCGCAGAGAACAGGAGGTGCCCCTGGACAGGCTCCCTCTGCGAGTCCCTCCTGGTCCTGACGGCAGAGCCCGTCCTCAGCGCTCCCCATCCTGCCCACGGCATCCGCGTCCCGCTGGAGCGGCCCGGCCTCCTCAGAGGCACTGCCAGCCAGAGAGAAACAGGGAGAATTCACTCAGGGAATAGGCAGAAAAAAAAATAGTGAAATGCAGCTTGGTATGGGCAGAGACCTGCTGTCTTATCAGCACCTCGTGGGCTTTGCTCCCAGGACACCTCTGCACAGAGATATCCCGGCGATCCAGCCAAGGGGAGAGACTGCCTGTTTTGTACGTGGAGGCTTAGGAGTTAAGCGACTGACGTCAAATTGTGTCCCAAACACATTGTACTGTAAAACAAAACAAAAAACCCCACTATTCTCTCTCCTTCGCCTTTCTCTTTCTTACGTGCATCCTCTGATAAAGGAAAGCTCCAGTTTCAAGTTCTCAAGATGCCCAGACCCATTACAGACAACTGTTTCCCAGCTCGACGGTGCCATGGGCACATCCTGCAGGGAATACGTACCAAGGACGACACCAGAGCAGAGCTGGACACACTTGGCACTTTGTCGACGATCGCCTGCTTCATGTAGCGCTCGATGGCCTGCAGCATGGTGCTCTGCAGGGAGAGGGAGAGAACGGCGGGCACGGGGAGCTGCTGGGAGCGCGGGAGGGCAGGAGGGAGGATGAGGAGGGGACGGGCGAAGGGCCCGGGCAGCACTTACATCTGTGATCTGACAGAGTGCCCGCACGGCGGGGCCGCGGTAGTTGTCATCCTTCCCGGTCATGTCTTTGGTTAAGCTGGGTGAAAAGAGGCAGCTCTGTTACAAACCCCTCAGCAGGCTGCAGGAGGCACCGATCACCCCACGAGAGCTCTAGGCATTCATAAATGAGGATTTGGGTTCTTTGCTGAACACTCGTGTCTGCCTGTTCCCTGCAGAGCAGCGCGAGGTTGTCTGCAAGGGGCCGAGGGTGATCACACCCCGCTGTGGGACCGGCTTCTGCCCGATGCACGGGCTCATGCCCCAGCAAGGCCTGTCCCCTCACGTGCCAAACCCCTGATAAACGCACCAGCCTTTCGGGAGGATCAGCAGCAATTCAGGGACGACTCACAGAGGAATCTTGTTCCATGGTGAACTCATACCCAGAGCAGCTACAGGAGGAGTAAATCTTTTCCTACCTGTTGAAAGCTTTAGTATACCTAAAAACCTTCAAAAAGCCTCAAGACACTCAGGTAGCAGAAAAGGAATTAAACATCCTTTTGCAAAAGCGGAGTTCAGTGTCTGTATTTTAATTGCCTCTTTAGAGGAGATTCTTTTTCTCTCCAGTGGCATTTCCCATCTTCACCCTGCTCATCAGGGACTGCAATCATCTCCAAGAGGTTGGAGGAATGTTGCTGGCAGCACATAAACACAACAGTAAGAAAAGGGGAGCGACTGACCTGCTAGTCACAATGATGACATCTTCTGCAATAGAAGACATCTCTTTAATAGTCAGGTAGCACATCCTGCGAAGAGTTGGCTGGCAAGCAGAAAGGAAAGACTAACATTAGTTGAGAGGATCCCAAATAGGAAGAAGCCCCAATTTTCCCTGATTCTATGATTTTATTATAAAGGTCAAGTATCTGATATTTTCAGGAACTGGGTCTCTTATGAAAGTAAGAGATGTAAAAGAATCACATTCACTAAAAACAACACACACACAAAATCCTCTTCTAAAAACACCAAGTGTGAATATTTAAGTCCGTCTCATGATTTTAATGCCTTGCAATTTTGGGGCAAACTAGGAATAGCAATAATACTGCTGGTTGGGCTGGACCCCTCTAGGAAATGCTGTCAGTGATGATCAACAGAAAACACTGTCTTTTAAAGCTGGGCACAAAGTGCATCGTGTTACAACTGACTCCAGACCTGAGCAGCACCTAGCACAATCACAGAATTAAACAGCAATCATAGGGAGGAGGCCACTGTCTGAAGGACAAGGAATCCCTCAGTTGAACCTACAGCAAGGTCCAGAAAAGGCTACAAAGCTGATCTGTTTCTCAATTTCCATCCTTCCCTTCCCACTTGAATCCACATAGGAGAGAAAAGTTGATCATACTGAAAAGACATAGGTCAACTGAGTAAGACACTGCTGCTCTCTTAACATCCTCCCAGGTAAATGCATCAGAAAACACATGGACAGACTTACATCATTGGACTGAAAGAGCTTGGTCATAGCAAAGAAGGATTCAGTAGCTTCCATCACACCGAGGTGCTCCCCCTAGAACAAGGGAAAGAAGGAAGGAAGTCCCATTTAACAACAGCTTTTGTGCCTGCTGAAGACGTGAGGACAGGCAGCTGGAAGTGGGGCAGGTCTCCTTGCCAGGATCCCCCAGAGCAGCACCCCGCGTTGGCCTGGAAGACTCCCCCAAAGCAGGGCCGGGGTTGGTTTATTTAACAGGATGCTTCATTCAGCACTGTGGCAAGAGACACCACAATCACGATCTGAGCAAGTCGGCTTCCTGCAGGGTGAGGGAGGCTGCCTGCCTACCGGTGCCAGGGCCACCAGGGCCAGCTGGGCCTGTTAGACACCAGCCTCTGTCACCACAGAGCCGCGGGCTCACAGGCACCACGGGGTAACAACCCCCAGAGTAACAACCCCCAGAGTAACAAACCACGATCTCTTCGTGCTTACCCGCTCCTGCTTTCTCCATCTTGCTGAACTTCTCAAGCACCAAGAAGCAAGTGTTAACTTAGTCACACAGCAATTTTGGTTACTGAGGTACTTCACTGAATATAGTCGTTACAACTAAGCTTAGTTACAGAAAAAGATTTTTAAAGTCAAAAGCGCTCTCAGCTCGTTCTCTGCACATTACCTGGTTTATGAGATACAGGATCTTGGTGAGGATGTGAGCACATTTCCGTGGGTTTATGGGAGTCTCGTTGAACACCCGTGCCTGGGAACAAAGCACAGACAAGGACGCTGACACCCCTCAACAAACAGTCTGGTCTCATCTCGGCTGCTGACAGAAGCAATGAATTTGGGGCTAGACATGGCAACATTCTTAATGACTCCAAAACATGTTTTCCCCAATTGCCATTAAACATGTTAAACAGCTAGCTCTGTTGCCTCTTCTGGGGATTGCAAATCCAAGCGCAATCGAGTCAAAAGGCCAAACCCCGCTCACACCTTTACCCACACAGACCTGTATCACATACCAAACAGGAGACGACGCTTCTGCCAGATCTAAGCTGGCCTGACAAGGCTAACAGGAGTCAACAACATCCACAACATTGTAAAGCAAACAGGCAATGCGTTAACAGCCAGGTCTAGGGATCGAGGTGTTTTAAACTGGGAGGCATTTTTTAAAAAGCAAAATCAAAGACTATTTAATAACCACCCACACCCTGCTCACTAACTTGGCCATCTACAAGAAAGTCAGGGTGTCCAAGACCCATTTCCTTCTTGTGTCAGGAAGAGCTGTTCCCAATAATTCCTTTATTCCTATTCACAGTATACAGTCCTTACAGCATTACAGAAACCATTCCCACCTCTTCCCTTCCTCCCTCCAACAAGAAAATAGGAATCTAGGGAAGTTTCATCCCTTTACTCCCAGTACTAGCACGACTGTAAGAACTCCCACTGTCTTACTGGTGGTCTCCAAGAGAGGGAGAGCTGCTGCTCCGGAGAGAGGAGCACAGCAGAGTTAGGGCTTTACCTCTTGCAGGACCGCACTCTTCTCCAGGTGCTGAAACGGGTTGGAGCTGCCACCTACAAAATAAAGAGAGCAAAGGTCTTCCTAGGGATAGGGCTCCAAAAGAGCCAGCTTACACACGCAGCTTAAGAACAGGCGGAACGTTATGGATAGCTTTTTCCATCAACACCAATTAGAGCCCCCTCGTTTAGGCAGTATTAGCCCCTCCGCAGCAGGCAGGACGCTCTGGTTTATCATCCCCACGAGCCGAGGGGGCCCGACGAGCTCTGCAGCTCCCGTCCTGCAAGGCCACCCCCAAAGCCCATTCCCAGCTGGAGCATCAACAGGACAGGCCGAAAAATAAAACCCTGGAGCCTCGGACAGAAAAATCCCATCACTTGCTGGCCTGGCGAGGGCAGAGCTCTACCCGCCGTTATAAACCCATCAGGAACACACCAGCAAGGATTTTTGGCTCTGCCACTAATTAAGCAGACGAGACAACGGACTAGAGAGCCTGGACACAGAGTCGCTTTCATTGTTCCACTTCACAGAATAAATTGTATTTAATAATTAAAAGTCTCACCAATTAAGGATGAGGACAAGCGCTATCACTCTGCTCGGTCTCTATTAGCTTGCCTCCCTCTAGGCATTTGCGAGCTGCAGCTTTTCAAAAGCTGCCAGTTATTGATAAGCAGGTTTTAATTAGTACCTCCGTCCAGCCTGGCCCTGGCACAAGGCACGGCCATCGCGGCGCTATTCCCACGTTTAATTTAATAACAGTGATCTGCTGGAGGGCACTGCTCCATGCTGACCTGGGCTTGGAGCAGCGCACGCTGCTGCCAGCGGCTTTGCAAGTCAGTCTGGCACTAACAGGTAGAAACATCCACACCTGGGATCCTTTCGGGACAGGTTTGTAAACAAGAAATGTTTGTTCTGCGGGTGGCTGAACAAAGCACGGATGTGGGGAGAAGGGAAACAAGGGGAAAGAACAAAACCAGCATAAAACTAGAGTACCAAAACCAGGTTTGAAAAAGTCTTCCTGTGAGTGCAGTACTCCCCACGGCCGCAGCTCTGCGGCCACGGATCATCTCCTCCTCCCTGGTCAGGGCAGCGAGCGCAGGGCACGGGAGCCTGGGCGCTCGCAGCAAACTGCACCCAAGCAGCTCCCTGCCTGCAAGAGGGGAGGGACATGGAAACAGCAGAGGCTGCATTTGCAGAAAGCTCCTGCTGCTGGATGATTAACTTGCAACAGTTGGCACTGATTTGTAGAGAAATGTGGAGAATCCTCCGAGTAAGGGTCTCAAAATGACACATTTAAGCCTATTTCTGTGCTCAGAGCGGAAGGGGCTCACGCAAGGCTACCTAGATTATCCATGCAAAGTAAAGGAGCAGAATCCAAGCAGCTGCCACATGGAGAGGCCCCAGGAAGGTTTGGATAAGGCTACAAACTAGGGGAGGCGTTAAACACAAACCGAAGAGTTACGGGGAACAACACTAAGGTTTACACTGACTCAAATCACTTCAGGAGCAACAACCGTAAAACCCAACGCACAGGCGGCTGCTCAACCCCGCGCTGTGCCCGAACACCCACCACGCGGGACACGGACCCCATCGGCACAACGTCAGTCAACCTAAAAACAGCAGCGAAGGGTCAGTCGAGCTGTGCTTAGGAACAGGTTTTATGGAGCGGGCGCTGGAGCCTCCTGCTAGAGGAGCGGAGCGCAGGGGCCAGAGCACGGCCCAGGCTCCCCCTGCCCCGTGGCCCCCTCCTGCCCTTGGTCCACACAAACGCCCTGAGCGCCAACCTGCCCTCAAGCACCGGGAGCTCCCGTGCGGATCCCAAAGCCAAGCGGGAAGGGACAACTGGCCGCGCAAACGGGGTGGCCGGGGGGAAGGCCAAGGTGCCATCGAGGGAGGGACGCGGCAGCCG
>NW_010580008.1:0-31894 GCF_000705375.1 Tinamus guttatus
GCATTAAAGGATCTCAAATACAGAAGTGCTGTGACGGTCTCTCTGTTGGTACCAAGGCCTAGCTGTGATGCAGCGGCATCAAACGAAGCCACGAGATGCTCCAAGAGCAGCAGCACTCAGACCTTGCACGAGGGCAGTGCACAAACAAACTCGCAGACTAACCCACGTATAAGTTAGTGCAGTTGCTTTGCATTTACAGAGTACTGGAATAATAATTGGTATCTCTAATATCTGACCAATAGAACCACATTCTTCTGCAAAGAACTGACCACAATCCATATTCCTGGATCCATATGCGCATTAGCCGCTGGGTGGGTGAGGACCTCTCCAGGTTGGAGCTGAGCTCTCCCCCGTGCGAGCCACAGCCCGGCCGCGCCGCTCCGCATCTCGCTCGGTGCTATCGACCGCGTCTCCACAAACATCTATTACCCAGACATTTAATTTGTGGAATTTACAAATAAAAAGGAAAACAGCCATAAAAGTGTATCTGTATAATGATTCTGCCTTTTATGAGGTATTCGTTTACTATAAATTAAGTGTAAGAGTGGGGAAAAAAAAATGAGTCTGACAGAAGAACGTAACAGGGACAAATCAGGTTTTTGTTATGCTGAAGAAAGCCTTTGAAAGCAAGACTGACTCCTTATGTTCGGGACTACACAATGGGAAATGTAAGCAATTCTTCCACAAAGACAAGAAATTCTAAAAGTTAAATGTTATGTTTGACACTTACCCACTGCCATTTTATTTAATAGTGAAAGCAATAGATCGGAAACAAGTACGTGCCTCACTGGCACTAAGGGGGATAATATAGCATTGACTGGACAGATTTCAATCATCCAAGCTCTAGTTATGTTACTGTCACCACATAGAGCCTGAGTAGCAGTGAACAGTCCCTGAAATAGCAGGGCAGCAGCCTAACACTGCTTCACCAAACCAAGACCTCAGCATCACCCAGAAAAGGTCCAGTCCCACTGTTCGAAGGGGCAGAGCCAAACACCGTCCTGCTGGTGTCCCACCTCTTTAGTCAGTGCTGTCCCCTAGTGCGCGTGCTGCTTGCTCAGCTGGACCATGTTCACATGCTGCAGGGCCTGGGACTCAAAACTGGGGGGAAATCAAGGACCGTTGTGACCCCAAAGCGTTTAAGATGTTTAACCTTGGTACATGATGGCACCTGAACTGGCCTCCTCTCCGCCATCATCTAGGCAATGGCCCGCTCTGAAAGATGAGACATAAAGGACTTTCACCGCTTAATGCAACAACCCAAACTTCCAAAACCTGCACGCAAGATTTGAAACAATGTATTTTTCTCCAATCTTACTTAGAGAGACAAACAAAACCCACAAATTGTTTGCAACTATGGTCAACCCATGCTGATAACTGAAGTTAGGCATTTGTTTAACCTCCTAATATAAACCTAGCCATAGCTGATGTCTGCTAGGTCTCTCTTTTGATTTCGGTGCCATGAATTAAGATAAAATTATCAGCTTTGATTCAAAACAAGTAAAATCACAATTTTTATCATTAATACATGAGACATTACTTAAGTGCAAGTTATCTTCAATGAAAAAAACAGTCCCTTAGAGCAAATATTTTCCCAAGCTCTTTGGCTAAAACACTACGGTTTTGAATCAGGAAACGAAGACTATGAGCAGCTTCATGCAAGGCAATTCCAAAACAATGAAAACTAATGCAAATTACAAACAAAGAAGCCTGATAAAGAAAGGAGAACTGTACTGCTCTTCAGGGGTTTATAGACCATAAACAAGATGTCTTAGAGAGGTATCTGAAGAATTGTAATAGGGTCTTCGGGGAGGAAAAAGTCATCAACTTGCAAGTTACCAAAAGCATTTGGCAGAGCTACTCTGTGTGTGTAAAGTTTTCTGGGCTACCAAGGAGATTGACTTTGAAATACTTTAAGTACTCCTCCTAATAGTTTCTCAGAATCATTATAAAAAAAAAAAAAAAACTAATAAAAAATCCTTAAACATCATTAAACTGGTCCAAAGTTTGCAATTCGCCTTATTCAAAGGAAAACATAGCACTTCAACCTTATGAAGTGAGTTATAGAAATGATTGTTGTATATAGCAAGTTCTGCTTTCATTTAAAAGACTTCTTCAATTAATTAATTTGCCTTTTATAATAACGAACTAGAAAAGTTTCAACAAGAGTTGAAACGAGTTGAGAAAGAGTTTCTCAAAAACAAAAACAACCCTTAGCAGGCACACAGTCCCATTCATTTCTGCTGCCAAGCGAGACGCAGAAGATGATATGCTTTTCCCTTGCAGGAAACTCTATTCCCCACTGAAGTTTCTGTTGCTTTCTGGAATCTCTTTTGCCGTTGCCATGTGCTATAGGCACAGCACATTTGGCATCAAGTACAAAAATTCTATATTACAAAGCACTGGCAGCAAAATATAATTTGTTCCCAATGTCCCTGTTAAGATGCCTGAATCAGAATATAAATTCAACAAATACTTTTGATGTTTCACTTCACATAAGATGTGCGACCCTACTATATTAATCATTTTAACACATGCTCAGAAAATGCTTCCAGTAAGTAGTACAAACAACGTTACTTCACAACTCTCACAGAAATGAACGTATAAATAATGGAGGAGTGAGAAGGAAAATGAAGCCCAGCCAGATGTTCTTGTTGTAAGTGCTCATTCATTTTCTTCTCAGCTTTACTCCCTGCATATGAGTCAGCTTCAGTCAGAGCCCAACTCCCCTCGACCAGAAACGCCTGAAGTTGCTGCTCCCTGGGAATTTATGGAGCGCGATTGCTGTTACGGCTCAGTGTCAGCCTGGAGCCCTCAGACCATGCTCTTGAGCTGGTTATCCCGGCCACCACATTGACACCGTATCTGTGAAATATCAAAACTGGGATGGCCTGGGGAAAAATGTCTTGAAATTTCTTGGGCTACGTATGATACCCCTGGTGAATGCCGCTGCTTTTCTTTTAGGACCTGTCTCTGCCTTCTCCACGGCGCTCGCTGCCTGGCCCGCACTTGCCTTTTTGGTTGATTTGATTTCTGGTGACCTGGGGACCTTGCCAGCCGCGCCGCAGGCGCTTCCCTTCCCCTCGCTCCCTGCATGCAGCCCTCCCACGAGCCGTCTCCTGAGCACTGGGCCCTCCTCGCTGGCGGCAGGGGCCAGGCGTCCCCAAACCAGGCTGCAGCCACCATGAGCCACCACAGGCCTCAGGGGCTGCCCCTCAGCCTCCAAGCGGCCGCTCTCAGCAGGCCCTCAGCAGCTCACATCACGCCAAGGGACACGCATCCTTATCTGCCTGCTTTGCCCCAGCCCATAATAGTTGGCTCCTCCAGCACTATGGAAAAGGAGGAGGAGGAAAATATAGGATGAGGTCCACAGCAGTCAGAGAAAGCAGGGAGGACAAGGGGGCAGATGGCCACCAGCACGGGAGAGAAGATTCTTCAAAAAAACAAAAAACAAATGCCTAAATAGTGACCCCATGTAAAATAAGGCTCATCCTAAGCACTTACCTTCGATCTGAAATATACTCACGTGCCCAGTTCATTTAGGCTTAACAAAAGCCGTATAGATGAACCTGCACACAAATGCACAGTGCCTCATGTAGCATGGGTCATGGGAGATGCAAGGAAGGGCATTCCACCTAATTTTCGTCATTCTTTTAAGATACACATTATACAAACACACAGCAGCAGTCTGCAAGAGAATCAACTCCTACAACCTCTTTAAAAAGTTACCAACGCGAATCTCTACCTTGCAGGTAACTGTTTATACCGTTAATAGATTTTAATCCCAGAGTTGTCGGAGGCATAAACATTTATCTTAGTATTTGGTAATTCAAAACCGTGGTCAAAGAACCCTGAGCCCTCATGAACACAGTCCACATCCCTCTGGCCCCAAAAAGCAGCAGCAAAGCAACCAGCCCTCATAGAAGACAGGGAGAGGGAACTACCATTCGACAGCGTTTTCCTGACGGCAGCATCAACAACGCCAGCGCTTTGGGCTGGTGCTTCCCGCTTTTCTGGTGGCTTCACAAGGGAATCGGTCACCTCAGGCACAGCACAGACGGGCTGGGAGTACTCAGTAAAACATAAAACCTGCTCACATATAAGGGAATCTTTACAAAATTCCAATTACGGCTGGCTTGCTACTCAAGACTCCCTAAGAGGCAAGAGAGGCTCTCCGAGGCCTCCGCTAACACAATTACAACTCCTTTTATGAGTAAGCATATGCTAGAAAGCTGCATTTATTTGGCCTACGTATTTAAAACTGCTCAAAAGGTTATTGTTTCACAAAATCTGGATCACAAATTACTACTTATCTTTGCCTGTCTCTAACAAGGAATTATATTCACGGTCATTTTTAATTCCTCAGTGATTGACTCCTCAGTAATACAACGCGCACTACAGCAGAGAGCTCTCATTTACATTCTGCTTTCTTAAGAAGTATCAGACATTTATGCAAAAAAAACTCTCAGATATATACTATAAATAAGCAGCAAATGCAACCCCCTGTGAAACCTAACAAGCCCAACAGCAAAAGCTTCTCAAGTGGTTAATTCATTTCTACAAAAAAAAAAGAAAGAAAGAAAGAAAAAAGATCGTCTTATTCCCACAGTTTGTCACCATCATGTTTTAATTTCAGAATCAGGATCAAATTATGCAAGCGATGCAAAACTATGAGTGATGCAAACTGTCAATGATGCTCACTTTTCACAAAAGACGACATTTGCCTCCACAAAATAGGTACACAGCATATATTTCCAAAAGTGCTGGGGATTTTAAACAGTGCTGCCACAGTTTAGAGTCTCAACTTCAGCTGAATTTGTTATTTCAACACACAGAATTTACACAAACCCTCCTGGTACCCAGAATCCCATGAAATCAAGGATGTCAAAATGCCAGACTGTCTCCTCACATCCTCATATCAGGAGGAAAAAGACCCTGTTCTTTCAAGGGTCCTCTGAATTATTTTCCCCATTTAAAGATCATGAGATCCTAGTTCGATATGCAGCAGCCCCTCTAAAAGAGGAGAATTAAGATGCAGCTGAAGGGATGGCTCAGCTGCATCCTTGAAGCTTACCCAAAGAGGCACTGCCTCTGTGATGGGGATCCCATGCAATAGCTGCCATCTCCCAGCCACTGAGCTCTCCCCACAAATATTTACCTGCTGCGATTTCCCGCAGGTGCAGAGCACTTATCATCATCTCTCCCAAAAAACCACAATGAACTCATTCACAAGTAAGGATGATTTTTCTTTTTTTGAGGTAGAAAACTGCCTCCGTTGGGTAACATAGTAGTTCCAGATAGATGCAAATGGGTACGCAGGCTGCCAAAACAAGAGGCAAATCCCAGCGCAGCCGCCACGAGGCTGTTTGCTACCTGAGTTACAGTCAACCACCTGCCTGGCAGAGCACAGGGAAAGGGAAACAAGTGGGGACATAGCAATAAACCTTGACAGTAAGATCTTTAAAGATGCTTTATTCATCCCTCTGCTGTTCAAGGCTCTTTTTTTTTTAAGATAAAGGACTAGAAATTAAAACTCCCTTTGCTGCTTGCTCCTGCAGTAAGGACAGGACTAGATCAATATTTGGAAGAGACTGTATAAAGGAAACCATCTCCATCAATCTCATCCCTTCCCCTGGTAAAGGTAATTAATTTACACTTTCTCAGCGAATGTAATTACCTCTACTTCACACTCACTGTTCCTCTAGGAATGGCCTAATTGGCATTTGCTATGGAAACCTCCACAGCTCTGTGTCGCTGAAGAAAGCTCCTCTCCCGACCACGTCCCCGCGACCCCACGGCGCAGACGGGCCCGTTGGCACCGCGGAGCGGGCTGTGATGGGCCACATCATGAGCCGTGGGCACCCCTTGGGGCCAGGAGCCCTTCACCTGCGCCCATGGGGACAAACCAGCGCCCACGTCACCAGCTCGCCCCGGTTTGGGGCAGCCTGCCCACATCCTCGACCCCACGGAGCCACAGGAACAGTGGGAAGACTCCTCCTTCCAGAGGGACCCAGCCAGGGCAGCGGCATCCCCCTGCATTCCCATATCCCACCACGCTGGGATGGGGCGGCTGGGAGATTCAGGAGGCGAAGAGTAAGCTACATATAAAACCAGAGCAGGACACATAAAACATAAGTACTGAAGCCAAGGTTTTAACCAAAGGCATTAGGGAACCAACCACAACTGAGCACTGGTGCCAGGATACCATTAATAGGAAGAACAAATGCTTTCCACTGCCGCCCATGGCAAGAGTCATCTATCCCGGGCTCAACCCTGAATTTTTAGTGGCAGCAAATGTTTCTGTGAAGCCTCCTACACTTTTCTGAAGTCTGGGGAAATAGTAAATAAAAATATAACGAAATTAAATTTAAAAAGGTTGAAGAATAAAATATGTAGAATGCTTAGAACATCCCTGTGCTTGCAAAAAGCATCTCTCAGTGACTCAGAAACCTGAATTTGTTTTTCTAGGAAAAATAAAAAAGAAAGAAAGAAAAAAAAAAGAAACAGTAAAAGTAATTAAGCTGAAATGTTAAGAACTGTATTGATAGTTTCCAGGAAGGAAAGCCTAAAATAAACAAAGAATATCCATCCACCGCACACATATTGATGAGAATAACAAGAAAATTCAGCTAAGTGCAAAAAAACCCACGCAAACCACTAACCTCCCCTGCTCCCCGAGGCGGCCGCTGCCAGGGGAGCCCCAGCTCACACAGTGCTGCCCGGTCTGGAGAGGGGACAAGAGGCTGTTTGCTTTGATTGTGGCATTGTACAGTTAGCAATACACCTACAAAATTTCTGTTCCCATTCTACACCCGTAGGCAAAATTAATTTTCCTTTCAAGCCTGAGTAATGTCTTCACTATCCCTTCCCTTTATTGCAGACTGAGGAGTCACCAAAGCGACAGAAGATGGGTGTGTTTTATTACTTGGAACATATGGATCTGTTCACATGAGTCACAACCACATCAATTAAAAAAACAACAACAGAAAAATAACAACAATAAAAATACAGCCGTCCCCAGGCGTTAGCCATTTCAGGAAAGATTCCTGATTTCTGGAAAGGTTCTGTAGTTCTTTCATGATGCCTGTTAAACTCTGCTGCCACCACCTAGTACCATATGCAATGGGGACCAGCCACAGCTGGAAGAGCTGCCCTAGCCTGGCCCCAGCCTGGGGAATGGCTGCAACATGACTGAGGTGGCAGGAGGACACCAGGGAATGGCTGCAACATGACTGAGGTGGCAGGAGGACACCAGGGAATGGCTGCAACACGGCTAAGGCGGCAGGAGGACCCTGGCTCTTGCTCCCTGGACGTGCGGCAGCTCCTCGGGCCAAGCACAGCACCAGCAACATCAGAGTTGCATCCCTACAATGAAGCAGAGGGCTGCGCTGCCAAGAGCTGCTTATTTGTCACTTATTCTACAGCATTTAGAGAAGGAAAAATATATGTTGATAAAAGCAAAAATTGGGATCCTGTGATTTCCAAACCTCTTTCTCCAGGCTAGGCAATTCACGCCAGACATGATACCCATCACGTTTCACTCTTGTCCAACAGGCACCCCAGCCTGGCTAGTCCTGCATCAGCATCAGTGCCTGAAAGGGGCTCACAGGCTGGCCATGTGCTGAGGAGACACCAGGTGCAGCAGTCAGCTCTGCTGCCCAGCACTTTGCCCCCAACAGGCTTCCCGAACCCTACAAGAAAATTTCAGGATGCTGCAATTTTAATAAGTTTTTAAAAAAAAAACTTTAAAGTTATATGAGGAAACAAACAACTCAACTCCAAGTACAACACACAGCCTTGCTGCATAGCTCAGATCAGAGTTTTTGGTAGGCTGCACCAAATTTAGGGAAAGTGCTCTAAAATTAAACTGCTTAGTTTTAGGCAGTGTAAAATCTGACTGCAGGTAAAGTTAATGCCGGGTGTAGATCGACACTTTTTGCCACTTACATTTGCACAAAGGAAATGAGGTCAGTATTCATAGGAATAGACCATATTCAGGCAGTCTGCTTTGCTCCTGCCCTGCATAGTCAGCCAGTCACCTCTATTATACTTGTCTGTCATGTAACAAAAAGAGTTGGAAGTAAAATAAAACAGGCACCTACGAAGCATGGAAGAAACACTTGGAGCACGGACGTTCTCTCATTCACTATGTTAACAGAGCTTTCCAGGAGGCAGCCCAGGACAGTGCTTCAGTGCAATGGTCTTTGGGTAGGAGTGGTCTTCAAAATAACATCTCAGTGATTTGAGAAATTAAGACCTGACTCAGACTACGGCTGCTATGACTATGTGCAGAGTCAACATTTACGCTAAAAACATACGGAAGTGTGCAGGAAAAAGAAAAAGGCTATAATCTCTACTCATGGAGCTCATATACCTTTCATTTGGGAAACAGTCATGAAGTGCTCTTCCTTTCGGACCTCAGCTCCTTCTCCTAATCAACCCTCTTCCAATCTCCCTTATATTTCTTGAGTAGGTAGACTAGTTAGCTCAAATAGCATAAGGGCTACCTGGATAACAGGAAGAAATGTCACTGTCTGGGTAGCAATCAGTATTCTCCACACAGACTGCAAGTATTATACATCTGAGTCTCACAAGGACATTTTGTGCCACATCTTGAAGGAAATATTGCTCTTCATTTGATGAAAGACAAAATGAGCTGCGTACGTGCAAATTTATAGCAATGAAGTTTGCATTCATTACTGTAATGAGCACAGCGTAAAGCTCATAATCAACATTTATGACAGATGTTGAGAGGAATCCAAAGGCAGAGAAGGAATACGTACACTTGTCATGCTTGCTGATAAAGATCTTCCAGTCCCCCTAAAATAAAAAGCAAGAGGCAGGACTTTTTCTTCCTACCAATCCCCAGTGCATTTCAACATACGAATGTGTGAGCTTGCGCAGCATTCCAGCTATAGGATATATAGAAGCACAACGTTTTCCCCTGCTCATCCAATAAAGGCAGAAGTTACAAGAACAATTACATCCAGGGATCCCGGCAGATAACTAATTAAATCAAATTCCTTTTCTGTACAGTAAGATGAAGAAGAGGAAAGAAAGGAAGAAAAAGATCATATTTTAACAATTCATCACCTGACAATAAGTTAAAGTACCAGAAAGCACTGCCTGCAGTCTAAGAAATCAAACAGAAATAAGCAATAGTTAAATGGTATCTTGTCAAGTGAAACAAAAAGCAACAAATGGCTGCTGTAAAAGAAGAAAAAGGTAACTGGAGGTTTGTTTCATTCCAAACCCATGTGGGGTGAAGAGCCATGGAGCTGTACCAACATTATTGTGAATGAACATTACCAAGACATCAACAGTAGAAACAAGTCCTACCTTCTGGTAACCTGGGAGCAGCATGGATGGAGTTGGGGTCCCCATCTTCCTGGTGATTGACTAAGGTCCTCCTTTAGAGCAACGGGCGGAGAGGTTGTTGCACTGAACTTCACTTTAGGGAAAGCATTTCCTTCGCGCGCTTCTCGGGCGGACTTTACCCAACTCGGCACTGTTAAGTTCACCTCTTTCAAGCCCAGAAGCAAGCTGTTCCCTGGGTCTTCTTTCCGAGCATGCTTCTTTGCTTTCGAGTGGGGAGCTCTTTCTGGTTCACTCCTCTCCTTGTCCCCTTGCTTGCCCTTTGGTCTCCTCTCCAGCTCTCCTGGGGGCCTGGTTGTCCCTGGACGAGGTGTGCTGTGCTGCTGAGGGGCGCTCGTAGTTACTGGGGCCTCCTTACTTGTCACTTGCTTAGGGTATGCTGCAGTGGTGCGGGGCACCCTCCTTCGCTCACTCCGTTCTGTGGCACTGCTAACTTCATGGAGGAGCTTAGGCGCTGGCGTTGTGGCCGTTGTTGTGGTTTCCTCGGTGTACGGATCGGTTTGAGCTACAGAGGAAGGAGCGATACTGACCGGCGGGTAGTCATAATCCTCGCTTTGCTCTTGGCTGACGCTCTCTTGCTCCAGGTGGGATGAATAGCTCCTGTACTTTTTTGGAGACTCCACCTGGGTGTTGTCTCCTTCTGGTGCCTCCTGGTCATAGCTGTACGGGTCATCGTAGTGCCTCTCTGGTTCGTTCTCCTCAGCATCCACAGGGCTTGCAGTGTTTAAGGCAAACGCATTGCAGTCTGGAAGCTGGTAGCACATCAGTTCCCCGCCAGCATTCGGGCAGTGACAAACCTTACACGGAGGCATGTGGAACGTGTGGCCTGCTACGTATTTTTGGCCTTCATGGAGGCACCCTATCCTGCCGCACTGTGGGCACCCATCAGCTGGCACCACAGCATCGATGCAGTTCGGGGGCAACTCTGGGCACAGCATGAACTGGCAGCTGATCTTGCCTCCTCCCTTGGGGCATGAGCACTCAGTGCTCCCGAAGTCCACAAAGTAAGACTGCCCTTCAGGCACTTTGCCATTGACGAAGCCCACGTTGACGCAGTCGTAGTACTGGTAGCCCTCGCACGTGCAGCCGTGCTGCAGACACGTGGCGCAGCAGGCCCCCGGCTCCAGCACCTCCTCGATACAGTTCTCCAGGGGCTGGCACTCGGCGCCGGTGCAGTCCTTCTGGGCACGGGAACTGCCCGTCCAGAGCAGCACGAGGAGGACGGTGCTCATGCCGTTCAGCTGCGAGAGCTGGTGCCCATCCATAGTCTTCCTAAACAGATAGGGCTTCAGTCCAAAACTTGCACACCTAAGGGCTTCCACCCCGTGAAGGTTGTAGATTCAGCTTCGAATCCAAGTTACCTTTTTTGATCCTAGAGTTATGAAAGAAAACTCTGTTAAAGACTATACACAGCACATATCCTGTTAAACATTCTTTAAGAATTGGGATGAAATCCAACATCTGGAAACCCAAGTATAAAATTAATCATAATGTCTTCCAAGCATTGTAGGCACTAAGTTTGGGAGTTGCATGCTTCCCTCCACCCCAACACCTATTTCTGAAAAGACAGACAGACTGGGACTGTTCTTTTTAAAATCTCTTCCCTATATAAAAATAAAAGGAAGACCTTCATACTTCAGTGCCTTTTTGTTCACCATTCTTCTTTGCTAGCAAAAGAAAGGGTTTTTTTTTTTTGTTTTTCAGATAATAAGCAAATACACAGTTCTTCCTGTGAAGAGGCAAGTTTGGGATACTCAAATTTTATAGATATTTAAGATATTTAATCTTTATTGGGATATTTAATTACAAACACCTGAATGCTGAAGATCTTTCTTGGCCGAAACTTGACCTTGGCACTTTAGAATTTGTCTGTATACATCTTAACTCAAAATAAGATAGGTTTTCTTCTGTCTTTTTCCCCATATAGCAATCTTTTACATTTTAGCATTTGGATGTGTGCCTCAGTGATGCTAAAACAGGATGTCTTTGTACGACACGGTTACTGTGTGGTTAAATATCCTATCAGTTATCCCACAACACATATTAGAGGCCAGATCCTCAGCTTGTAGCAACTGGCACCATCCTGCAGAAAGCTCCTGACTCAGAGAAGAATCAACCTCACACGCACCGGAGCTACAACCAGTCACCAACGGGCATTTACTGCAGCTGTGGGCCTGCCACCACTGCCAACCACATTTTGAGAGCACTAATATTACTTTATAGGGAGTTACTCTACCATGAACAGAATATGAATAAAAAGATGTGAATTGACATAATTAATATTCGTTAAAATGTGTTGAGGAAAAGATGTTTGTGTTTTAATTATTAAACCTTTTGACCAATGAAAAGTTTAAGAGTTAAAGCAAATCAGCTGTTCTTATATAAAAGCAGGCTCAAACAACTACACGATTAATGTGGAAAAGCAGATAAAACAGAATAAAGTCTGCCCTTAGTTTTATAGAATTAGTAGCCTGATTATTTTTCCAGAACCCCTCCCATCACCAAAAAATAAAGACCCTAAAACATTTATCTACAGAGTGAAATGTGTTCACATCACCCCGAACAATGCACCACACACGAACCAGGAACGCTGCCAGCGAGCCCATTCACAAAGAGCACTGCTCCATTCAGCGCAGGCTTCCAGCAAGTGTGCTGAGGCACTGCTGGAAAGGGGCCAGGACGAGGGGAAGCGTGCCTGTTCTGATAAGATATGAACACACTGTACTAAGTATTTCCTCAGTTCGGCACTGGAATTCGAATTACTTCAGTATGTTATATATCTTCAGTACATTATGATTCTTACTCAAATTAGTAGTAAAAAAGTACATTTGTATATTAGTACAGTGTCCTAAAGGATACCAGCTGAATGAAAAATAAAAGCAGGAATCACACCGATGACTTAGAAGAATCTCCTTTTTTTCATAACTGCTCTCAAAGCTAGGATATATATAGTACAGAGAAGAATTTTCAATACACAGTGCTGAAATAAATTCTTAAGAATCCAGCCTGGGAATTAATAATTCATCCTGCTGTCAGCAGCTTTCCCAGGTAATCCAAATTCGTAATTTATCATGCAGCTGTAGCTGGGAAATAATGAATGGAAGGACAATTAAAAATAAGCTACTGCTGATGGGCTCTCCCAGCAGCCGGGACACTTGGCCACGGGACCTGCGGCTGGTGCCTCCTGGCTCCGGTGCTGCCGGCCCTCATCCCTGGCACCCACGCGATCGCGGCCCGGGCTCTGCCCGTCTGCTCCTTGCTGTTCTCGAGCTACCTGCTTCAAAGGGAAAAGGCCAAAATGCATACAAATTATTTTTCACCTAACACCACCACCACCTTCCATACCAACAGGTTGTCTCTCTTTTATTAGAGGCTCCTTGCTTCTGGTGTAATAATTTCAGCAAAAGTATCTCTTTCTACTCTTCACTCCTGTAAATCGTCGTATTTTCCCTGTGCTTTCTCCATCTGTTCCCCATAACCATTGCCCCCACCCAGCTCAAACTTGCAAACCTGTATCTGTTGCTACTTCAGCAAAAGAGCAAAAAGGCTTGGAATGAAGCCTGCAGACACAGCTAAGTCCTACAGAGAAAATGTGTCCCTCCAAACAGAACGTGCATGAGCAGCCTGGCCCATGCAGCTCATGTCCAAGCACCTCTGGCCGCGAGCCTTTCCTGGATGCTGAAACGATGCTGCAAAGACAACAGCTTGTTTACATGTTAATGGCATCACGAGCTGTCAAATAAAGACGCCTATACCAGCTGGGAGAAATGCACCATCTCTGGAGGATAGGAGCTTCACACCAATATTACTGCAAAAATTTGTTTTTGTTAACTATTTTAATCATTTTTTCAGGGTCTTTTCAAATACCTGTGACATTAATCAAGGATTTCACCTAAATGAGAATCAGGTCTGTTTACTCCCAACTCTGTCCTTCAGCAAGTCTTATTAATTCCATTGACTTTTGCTACACAGTTGGGTGGGATGTCACAACAGATTAAGCCCTGCACAACCGAAATAAAGGTCTTTCAAAGGCTCTGTTGAGAGTTTTTTGGAACTCTGCAGCAAGGTAACCCAAGTCTCACCCCAAGCCTTGTGCATTGCTTCATGACCCAGAAAGCTTCAATTTATGTCTTTCGTGGAATTTGCTAGCCTGCCCTGCTGCATATCCTGCTCGGGCTTGTACCAAGCGCTAACCCTATTGGTTTGAGTGGGGCTGCACGGGGCCAAGGTAGCTGCTGCGAGCACTTGCACACGGAGTGCCCAGCAAGGGAGGCCAGCGCTCCCCGTCAGAACTAACACCCCCAAAGTCAACAGAAGTGAAACTGAGAGTTAAATCAGCATCAGAAGTACAGGCACGTATCTTCACAGAAAAAGAAATAAGAATGCAAGAATTACACTGCAAACTCAACTGGTATCTACATGGCAGGAGATCAAATGTCAGCAGCAACAATCATCAAAACTATAACCTGCACTGGCTGAAAAACACCATGTTCCTGTCTCCTGGTAGGGGATATGGGTGGAAAAAAACAAGATTGCAAAAATGCTTATTTAGATTCAATTTAGAGCCAAAAAGTTATAAATCTTGACATTTTTGCAAAACAATATACTCAGAAACTGATTTACTTCAATCAAAGTCATAACAAAGTCAAAAAGAGAAATATTGACTTAATTAAAACAGTTCAGCTGTGTTACTCAAATGCTGATGAAACCAGTGTGTTCGCACACAACACATAGATGTTAGAAATGTGCAACTTCTTTAAACTAAAAAGAGTATTTTACTGGGAGATTTCTTTCCAGATGGTTTCACTTCAGTCCTGAACTGGAAAGCTTATTCTAGGCAACCAGAGGTGACAAGAGGTGCTTTTCCTCAAAGATTTCATGGAAACATCATCCTTCCTTGTGAAAGCTGTTCCAGGGTCCACAGAACAACGACAGAAGGTGAGCATGTGTGGAAGACATACGACAGGATCAAGAGCATTCTTTCAAATGTTCAGTGAAGAAAGAGACAGTCATTTATAAATAAAAAGCAATAAAACAGAATAAATTGATCCCAGCGTAGAGGACAGCATCTGCACAAGCTTCCTCTGAAGTCCAGCTTTGAAGCTGTATCAGCCACCGAATCAGCTGCAGATCCATGCACACGAGCAGGTTTAGGTGCAAGTATTCCTTGTTCTACCTCTCAGTTCCTCCCTAACTCACCCTTTGCCAGGTTAGTGCCCGTAAGAACAGAAGCGCTGGTTTGATATTCACCACCTTCTTCCGAAGAGTGAGCAGGGCCAGGCACAAGCTTGGAGCAAAGGAGAAGCTGCGCGGTCGTCCCCGCACACGCCAGGCCGGGGAGGACACAAGTGCCCATCCGCTAACCTACCCTCACGCTTCCTGAGCGGGAAGGAATAAAGCTGTTGCTGCCACAGGCTGTGGGAGAGGACCCAGGGCACTTGCCACTTGAATCGAGCGGGCTCGCCAACCTGCAGGAACCTGCAAGGCCTTCCCCGCTCCCCACAGCGTTACGCGCTCGGGCAGGCTGAGGTGCGCAGCCGCCTGCCATAACGCAGCGCCTTCACCAATCCTCTCCCCGGCCAGGCCCTTCTGGGCAGCAGCTCTTAAATGGCTGTGGCCACTGCTTCAAACTGAGGGAGAAAGGAGGGAAGGGTCAGAAGGAAGGATCAGTTTAAGAACAACTCCCTTTAAATGTGAGAGGAAATGGAAACTGGTGAAAGGCTTTTCTTGCACGCGGAACAGAAGCAGCCTATAAGGCTGGCCTGGCCGTGCCAGCCCGGGATTAGCTCTTCCGCTCACACCCGCACAACCTGGAAACTTGCGATCTCGCCCAGCGCTGGGAGAGAAAAGGCCTCCACAGTCCAGCTCTCTTCATGACAGTCAAAAACTCTGGGAAAAAGAGTAAAGCAAACTCCGCAAAGGCACATCCCCCTGCTCTGCAGGCCCATGCACGCAGTGTAGGCCCCGGGACACTTGAGGCTCCCTCCGTTCCCCAGTTGTCCTCCAGGATAGGATACTCCAGCCGCCTGCTCATTCCCACCATTTCTCAGAGCCCACGTGTGTGCAGGGCAGCTACTCACTGTCCCCAAGGTAAACAAGGCCAGAAGTCTCACTCCCGCTCGCTTCCTTGATCCCCTCTCTCCATTTCTCCCCACTTCAGTTCAGCGACTGCAGTGCTTTTAAAACTTCACAGAATGCAGACATTCAAGTTTGGGGTTTCTTTGTTTTCTTACTACAATGTTCTATTTCTCACTACACCTGCCAGAACTTTGATCCCCTCAGCCCTATCTAAACAGTGACAGAATCATTAATTTGGATCTTCTTCTGGGGGGAAATACGTTATTCGGAGCACTCACCAAAAGCAGGTCTGCTCCACTTCCACATAGCCCTTTTTGAACAACTGAAAAGGGCTATTTCCTCCATCTCTACCATAAAATATGAACTAGACAAAAGAAATCCTATTATTCAATGGAAAAGCGATGCTTCCTACCTTGTAGCAGCCTTTGGAAGTAACCAACAACCATTTTCTCCAGCACCAGCCTGGAGAAGATACCAGCCACACCGCTCAGCACTGCCGTTCAGGAGGACGGCAGCTCTTCCATCACCCAGAGCCTGAACTTCAGCATTAGAGCTGGAAAGCTTGATTTGAGACTCTCCAAAATACCTCACAGGGATTTGAGTCAGACAGCTAACTTCAAAGGAGTGTCAAAATGAAGTTTCAATATATAATTTTGTAGCAAATAATTTTCTGTAAAAGTGTCCTGACCTTGTCACAATTAATAGTGAAATTCTTGCCACTGATGAGAAAACAATGCTGATTTTACAGGTCATATTTTATAGTCTCTTAGTATTTTTTGCCACACAGTTTGTCCATGACTTTTATACACAGCTCTGTCAACAGACCTCTTTTGATCCATAATAAATATAGTCGCTCTCTACAATCAGGATCATCCTAGGAACAGTCTGCAAATCGTGGTATTTTCCCCTGCAAACAGAGAATGATCTGTAGCAAAACACTCAGAACATCTAAGATCAAACCATTTTCTTTTATGACTCAACAGCATCCAAATCCATCTCTCAAGAGAGTAAATGTGCTCTCAGTAACCAACTGTAGCAACAAACCAACTCCTTTCATTAGCTGTATGCTGATGCACAGCTGAGAAAATACATCTTCTGCTCTCCCAGCTGCCCGAGCGCACCTAGCTGAGACTCTCACGACAGTAGGTGAACTTATGTCCATGCATCCTCCTCCTGCTGGCATTCTGGCTCTTAAATAAATAATACATAGAGACAGCAGACAAGGCCATCATGTCCTTTGTTCCATACAGACAGGGCACTCTCTGCTCTATTCCTCTGGATAAAATGGCAAAAATGAGAAAAAAAAAAAAAAGAAAAGAAAAGAAAAAGAAGAGGAAAGAAGTCTACAAAGCTACAAAGCTCATTCTGGTTTGTGGTTGAAATGCCAGCTCAAATTTACTCACTATTGTTTGCAATTCTGCTCACGTTTTGGAGGCATCACTCACAGGTCACTGTCTTTTTTACCTCCACTCCATATTTGAAGGAAAATACCTTTGCTTCGGGTTGCTGGGATTACATTTTCTTTCTTAAAATAATCTTTCATAGAATCTGTCATTTGCAAAGTCTTCAGCCCTATATCTATCTCCAAGCACATTCTTATTGGTGGAATCTTCCCAGATCATCTAATTAATGGTTTTGAACTCAGAATTTGAACTTGATAGCAACTCTGAGAGTTTACTCTGCTGTTACCTGAACAGAGTTTTCCTATTAGAGGAAGGGAGAAGAATAAGTAGCACAAGTAGAAACTGCTTCCCTGGTTACCCCCTTTACTTCAGCTCCACAAAGAAAGGCTGGGTAAGGATCCAGCCTTGTTACTCCACATTGAAAACAGTTCAGCTAACAAATCTGGTTGAGAAGTAACCCAAATATTGCTTGGTATGAAGGGGAGGGACTTGGGTTTATTTCAGCATTCACACACATGCAGTCTCCTCACTCCCTGTCTGCAACTGTGGCTTGTTGACAAGAGTATAGTAAGTGAACTAGATGTACCATGAGGGCTATTGTCAACTATAAATTAATGAAGACCAGGATACCACAACATGCATCGATGATGATCTATTCTTCAAAACCAGTTTTCTTTCATATGGCTACAAAAGAAGAAAAAGAAAAAATAAAAGAGCTCAAACCAGGGTTATTATATATACACCAATTAAATTCTTTAACTGTAGCATAAAATTATTATTTTAATGGAGGAAAAACTAGAACATTTGGTTTAAATGTTCTCACAGAAATGTTAATTACTACAGGCGTTAAACAAATGGAAATCAAAGCCTACCATTTGTTGAGCACTTTGAAAAGTTTTAATGCAAAAATGTGCTGGAAAGAAACCTTCAATTTTTCCTCATGAATGAAAGCAAAATCCCTGAAACTGAAGCCTACATCTATCATGCTGCTAATCAGTCAGCAGTCACAGATGTAATCCATCAATCAAAACTACTCCTGCACAAACTTTCCATAAAAGATAATGGAATTAATTTGGTTCATTGGATACCGAAATGCAAAAAGATGCCTGCTCTGCTCTTTCAGCGTGGAACCTATCATTCAGAAACAACAACAGTGCCAGATGTAACTCTTAGAAGTTACCCCAGCAATTCCTCCCATCTTCCCCGCTGTGCTAATTCCTCAGTGGTCTGCAGAGATTGCGAAGTGCTGTGTAAAAAGCATTGAGTGTTGCTGCACGACTCCTGGTTTGGAAAGCAACCTCTCCTATGCTTCACAGGATATGCATGAGCCTGGAGAAGGTTTTACTCCTTGCTGGCCATCGAATCCGCTTGCAATGGGAGAGGCAGGCTGAGGACCCCAGGCATCCAGCACACATGGACTATACGGGACTGTTCTACTGCATCTACTACTGCACACAGCTGCATGAACTCAACTTGACCAGGTCAACTTCTGCCTCCTATGGACTGACAAAGTCAACGTCTTGCCAAAGATATCTGCCTGGGCTGTCCTTTGAGCCCTATTTACCCTCCAAGAGATGACAAGGCCAGTGATGCTGCTTCAGCTTTTAAATATGAAAATTTAGAGAAGCATTTCAGATAAGACAACGTCATCCACATTTCAGATGAGACAGCTTCATTCAAATTCACTTATGACTAACCTGAAGAGATCTTAAGTTATTTAGAAGTCACCATAAATGAAAGAATTGACTGGTACCTTGAAACTGAACAAAGTGTCTAGATGCTGCATGTTGAAATATTGCAGGATATACATACGCACGTGTATATACATATCTAACTAAAATACACATATAATAAATACTCACATTTCTGGTAATCCCCTGACATATTTCTGCTCTCTAAAGAAGGCCAAGGTGACACACAAGCTATTTGTCAGCTCGCACACAAGGAACCCAGTTCCTGGACTCTTTCCATTGACTTCAGTAGCTTTGGGCCAGATCCAAGTTGTCCAAGATGTAGCCCTGATTTGGAGGGTAATTTTCTGGAAATATGAGCAGGGTTTTTTCCTGTACACACTACAGGATCTCAGACTGACATACTGAGAGATCACAGATAGTTTGCTTTAGGGCTAAATGAACCTGGTTAAATTCTGCCCTCAGACACCCAACTGCACTTTTTGTGTCCATAATGATTTGTGGTTCTGTACCATATTTACCCTACAAACCAGAGTGATGTTAGCAGAATAAGCCCTGTTTACTTTGTAAGCTATACATTACATTTTCTATTGCCACAGGAAGCTATTATGGTCCGCTATGTAAATACACAACCCATCCGCCTAAATATATTAACCTATTGATCACCAACAAATACAAGTAAAGCCATGTTAACTTGCAGGTAAGGGCAGAATACATTCAAAAGTAGAGGTTTCTACAATCCAAAGTTGCTGATACTGCAAAATTTAGCTTGTATTAGTGGGTGACATGTTTTCATAAGATACCTAACAAAATGGAAATTTTATCTTATTTTTTCCTTAGTCCCTAGTATGCAAAACATGAAGTTTCCCAAGTCATTGGACATTTGGTAAAAAACAAACTTTGAAGAGTGAACTCAAATGGGATGAGGGCAGATCCTCTGCAGCAGGAGGAGAGGTATCCGAGCTGTCCCGCCTGCCCTCGACTCCTGGCCGCGGCGCTTCCAGGGAGGCCGCGCTGGGCCCGGGGCCTCCAGCAGAGCGGCACCCGCCGCGCGGGCCCGCGGCGCCTCCTCGCCTTCCCCAGATGATTTTAAACGCTTTGGCAGCCCAGTCAGACGTTCACACCCAGCTCTCAGGGGCTGAGGGGGAAGACCTCGCGCAATTTTCAAATCAATATAAAGTGACTGCAACTTCTGCAGAATTGTTTCTGCAAGCAAATAGTCCATCCTGTGCTGTTAGGAATTCAGAGGACAACAACCTAAACAAAGGAGACCACAAACCTAAATCCTCTGAAGATCGCAGGTTTAGTTTAGCTTCAGTTTTCTAGAAGTTACATAGCTGATGAAGACTTCTCTGTGGTCCACGGAGAGATGCGTGGACCTTCAAAGAACAATTAATATCCCGCATACCCGTTTTAGGATAGAGGGATTACCTCTAGATGGGAGTTTGTTTTTACACACTGTACAGGGAGCTCTACCTTATTTTGAGGTGGATAAAACTAAAGAGCCTGTGACTTCTCAATCTGCAAAGGAGAAGTTTAAAGGGAAAATGATCTTACTTGACAGAATTGTAAGAGTGATAGAAAAACAAAACAAGAAACTTCATTCACCAAAAGGTGCAGCACTAGGACGAGGAGGTACTTGATGAAACTAGATTAGCTTAAAACATGGGCATTGCCCTGAACCAAGAATGGACAGGAGAAGAATAGCATTCCCAAAGGTGCATGGTCCACACACCTACATTCCGCAGGGATCAAATCCTAAAATCCTTTCTAAAACCATTGCACATGCTAGTTGCCTCTCTGGAAGCAGCTCAGGTTGAGGTTATGGAAGATTATCCATTTCACACAGATTTATGAAGGCAGAGACACTCAAAGTGCTCAGCACTACCTAAGTCCAGCCAGTTGCATTTCTAAGTAGAGTGGAGAGATAAAAATCTCCCAGAAGATTATCCTCTCATCTTTTCTAACCACTTTTAGCAACTAAATCTACTTGAAATTCCTCAAAAATAATATAAAAATATTTAATTCATCCTTATTCTTTTCTTAAAAGGATCAGATTATTTTCACTGTTTTCAAGGGCTACAAGGTCTCTCGGCAGATCTCTGTATCTGTATAGTGAGGGACAAGCTGCTGTTCAAAGATCACCTAAGTGCACACCTAGGAAGAAAAATTCAAAAGGACATGTGTTTCACCACATGGAGAAAAGAAGCAATCACTGGCCAACAGGCAGGCTGGGAGAATCACAGCAGAGCTCAAAAAAGTGATGGAGGACCAACGTTCCAATGAGGTTCTTGGTCATTTAGAAGCACGGAGCAGGAACCTGATGCAACTTCTTGCAATTCTGCCAACCCTGTGTTTGACTTCTAGGACAATCTTCCGTGGAGGGTGCAAGATGTTCTGCAAGTTAGCTACATTATATATGAACATAACAAGAACTGTCAGGATTCTGTTCTTCATTGCTATGTGCACTTCTCCCAGACCCAAACTCTATAAATCAAATAAGACAGAGCTTTATTGCATGGAGACAAACTGTTTAATTACAAGTGCAACATGCTCCTCTTGTACACAGACTACTGTCAGGATATATTGACTGTGTTATATGCTGACCACTCTCTTCTGAATCTTAATATGTTAGATTTCCCGTGTGGGATACGTAACCAAGATAAATATTCACAAAGCTTAAATGATAGATTTCCACATTACCTGCCAAAGCATACTACCACCTCAGCCTACAAACGTTGTTTTTCTTTCAGCAG
Source organism: Tinamus guttatus (assembly GCF_000705375.1). Next base: position 21,304 of record NW_010580008.1, read on the forward strand.
AGGATTTCAAGTTGTTTGACTCTATCTACCCTGTTTATTTTACACAAATGCTATTTCTTTCTTACAGATGGATATGATCTGTTGAAGACCTGGAACATTTTATCCCATTGCAAAACTCATTCAAAGTACCATCTGTTCTTCCTGCAGGGGCACAGTAATGCCAGAAACTGTTTAACATTCCATAAATTAAGACCATATAATGGATAGCTCATTGTTAAAGTGAAGTAAGGAATCGTTTGGAACCTGATGACAAACTTTTTTTGCTTGGATTTGCCTTAAAAATAGCATCTAATATATTATTTTTGGAACGCTTATTTAAAAACTTCACATACAGCATTAAGCAGCAAAGACATGTCCCAAACTAGACCATCTAATGCTTCGCTTAAGTATTGTGCTCCCTAGAGTCACCAGGATCCTCCTCCAAGTGTTAAAATAAGCCATAACTACTATTAACATGTATCATTTAACATTAAAACAGCTTTCATTTGTCATCCATACAGAGAAGTCGCATATTAAATAGAAGTGTATAAAAAAAAAAAAAGACACAGCAAGGAAGTCAATAGCAGTTAATTGAAAAAAAACAGCCCTGTGAAGTCCTCCACCCAAGAGGGGGCCTGGCAATGGCACCCTGCCCGGCACCACGGGGATCTCGGGGACAGGCATTTTTCTCCAACATGCAACTCGTTCCAGGCACAGCACCGCTCATGGCAGCTCCACATGTTCAACCCAACCGCAATTCGTCTTTAGTCAGAAGATTATTATAGACCAGCCCATGCCAAAAACTCTGAATGGAACAGGTAAAGGACTCCTACTACCTTTAAGCAATAAGAATTAGCATCTAGAGCCCAAGCTATTTAAAGCCCTGACATTATATTGAAGACTCCAAGTACAGCTCCCGTGGATAATAAAATACACAGGAGCACACGTTTCTTTTTTCCCAGACCACTGCTATTCCCACAGACAATGCGGATATTTTTCCACGGTATCACAGCCTGGGCCGTGGGGGCAGCGCACAGCGGTGAGCTGGGGGAAACACAACTCGAGAAGTGCTAAGTGTGTCAAAACCTAAATTACGTGGAGATATTTGGCAGCACAATCGCCCTTTATGCGGGGGTAGCCCGGCTCATATGGCTCGCATTGAGCCTGTCACACCAAATCATCGCTACCCCTCGACTTACACTAGCGAACACAAACCCCACTCCTGCTCCAGCGCGCGAGGCAGAGCGTGTCCCGCGGCAGCGCTGGAAATAGCTGTTTTTGCAAACAGCCGTGAGGCAGGGACGGAGGGCAGAGGTGCTGTGTGGAGCCCACCAGGAGCACCCACACACTCGTGCACTGGTTTTGGGGAAAAGCCACAAGTTTTGTGCACGCGCAGGGCGGCACAGCTCCAACGGGCTCTGCTCGCAGAGCGAACCCTCCCTGACTCCCCCAGCCTTCGAACTGCACCAAGGCGAGAGACATCGCCTGAGCTCAGGCTTTGATTAACGGTTAGCGAGCACGGCTGGAAAAGCAGAGCCAGCACAAAAGCAAGGGGAACGGCGGCGAGATGCAGCCCCTGCACCCAGCGGGATGGGGCAGAAGGCAAAGCGGGCGCTCGCGCAGGGTCATCCCGCACCCCTCATGCGGCCGCCCCGGGCAGGACTCCCACGGCCCGCACGCCCCGTCACCTTTGTTCGCAGGCGCTCGCTCGCTCCGTTCCAGGCACTGCTCGCGCTCCCCAATTCCCTCTCCCAGCCCTATCCAAGGAACTGCCCAGATTTCGCAGTGTAATCTGAGCAGGGAAGGACCACGCGCCTGCGATATGGCTAATTCGCTCTCTTACCCCCCGCAACGCCTCAGGAAGCAGCTCAGCGGCACAAAGCGGCGCTCAGCCCCCGGCTCGGAAAGAGAAGGCCAAGCACCCGCTGTCCTCTGCCCCTGTGCCCCTGGGCACAGTCCCACCTCCCCAGCCGGCCATGGGGCTCGCCAGGGTGCCAGCAGGGCTCAGTCCACTAAGCCTCACTGTGCGGACACTCGTCCTGCAGGCGTTCACTCACACCGAGGTGGCTCAGCCCATAGACACCCCCTTGACCCACGGCAGCCTGCTCAGACCATGGCAGCTCGGCCCTCCCAGGCCCAGACCATGGCCACTTTGCCCCCCGTGGCTTGGCCTGTGGACACACAACCCACAGACGCCCAGCCCGCTGCTTGCACCCTGCCATGTGCACGAGATTACCATACGGGCACCGATCCAGAGCAGGTTTTTGCTAAGCGATGAGGCTTCAGGAAGGGCGAAGCACAGCCTGCCAACGGCTGCATTATACCCCTGCTTTCCTGCAAAAAGGCCTGCGTAATCCTGCCATCAACATGGCCAGTGCTTCATACGTCCCTAAATTAAGTCACACGGGAAGGGAAGACGTGTCCAACCCACCTGGCAGGGTTGTCCCAGGGAACAGGATTCTTCTGTTCACCCTCTCCGCCAAGCGCAGAGGGAGCAGCTATATCTGATTTTAAATAACTGAGAAAGAGCCTCCAGAGGACAGCACCTGAGAGGAGTCCCAGAGACACGAAGACAGCAGAAACGAGGAGAGCTTTGGGGGAGTCGTACCTCATAGCCAAAACAACGCAGAGCAGTTTCATTTGAGGAAACTGCTGTTTTCAGTGCTCGGCCTCACGAGCAGCACTCATAGCTAATTCTTGTGCAACTCCCAGTGCTTCCCTATAGCCTCTCCACAGTTCTCCATTCTTCAAATGCGTGGACCTTTGGATAAACTAGATCAATCTACAGCAAAGACCCCATTCCATCCTTCCAGATGCATAATCAGCTAAAATGAATGTTTGAAATCAGCATGAGGGTAAGAAAAGACTGGGAATAATGTAATATATAAGACTGTATTTAGAGGGGAAAATCATCATGCCCATGTTGCTCAGTGGCAGTGACTATTGCTTGCAGAAAAGCAACCAAAGAGAAGAGGAGCAGTCTCGGGGGTCAGGAATCACGGCCACGGGCGCCTCTTCCTGGGCAGTCTGTGCAGGCACTCACAGCAAGCACCTCTGCCACCTTGCTAGCCAGGCTGGAAGAGCGAGGCAAACACTTGTTTTGAAATAAGCCAGAACTACTGGGGAGTCTGACCATCGTCCCACCTGAAGAGCTGCCAGGCACCACGGTCTCCTACTCCAGACGCCCTGCCAGCTCCCCGTGCCGATTGCGGTTCTGCTCCTACCTTTTCCAGGCTCCAGACAAAGCCGTGAACGCTTAATTTTGCTCATATACACCAGGATATGAATAACATGCAAACACGTCTTAGTATGGTCCCCAAAAAGCAAGGAATGGCATTTTTAAAGGAATCTATAATCTTGTTTTTTGAAGTATTTCTTCAGTGGGAATTGTGCTAGAGCAAAGAATGCAAAACTCAGACGCTTCCAAGAGGGGGTCATGTGAAATTACTCTATTTCAAGATTTTTCCAAATCGCTAACATTTTGATTCTGAATACATTTGTAACAATCTGCCAAAAAACAACTTTTCATCATCAAAACAGGCATTTTTGCACAGTTTGTAACTTTCCTTCTTTGTCACAGGTTTAAAAATAAAAAGATTTTGTAGAGAAATTATGCCATTTCTGTAGAAACTTCAGCAATTCACAATGACCTAGCAGATTTTTTGGAAGAAAAAAAAAAAAGAACAAAGAGAGCCCTTTGTTTCAGACAAAGAATTTCAGGAGAAACCACAAAATGTTCAAGGAAAACATTAAACATTTGATTTTCCACCCATTTTGCCAGCACTGTAAGTTTTCCCATAGTTCTAATATCAGTGTCACAAAGCAGGGGAGGGGAGGTAGGTCAGACAGGCTACAATCACTCTGCAACTTCAAATCTCTGGTAATTAAAGGAGGATAAAAACAGGATGTGATTTGCAGAAAGCATTTTTTTTTCCCTCTTTAATTTAGTTTTCTTTTAATGAGGAAACGAGACCTTTATACTTAATTTATCCATCAGGAAAAAATACCATAGAAAAACAACTAGAAAAATTACTAGTGTTATTACACAACATCCTGGGCTTTAGTCCTGCCCAAGTGCTCGCTTGCAGACACCTAACCACGCGCACGGCCCAGGGAGAGGGTTGACACACTTTGCACTTTCAGGGCTAGAGCCCAAACATGAGAACATCACTGAAAGCTCTTGAAACGAGGTTTAGAAAACCAGATTTAAAAAGAAATGGAAATATTTCATTTTAAACCCCTTGGAGGCTATTTTATTTAAAACAACACATGCTTGCCTGACATGCTTTGCAGACTGTTTTTTGGGGATTTTTTTTCTCTCTTTTTTTTTTTTCTGTATTCCCGTATAAAGAGATGTCACTATTATGGCAGCACCTGACAGGCTAGTTCCGCATCAAGGAATCACAGCATTGGGCCCTGTACAAGCATGAAAGAAAAAACAATTCCAACCTGAGAGACAGGCAACCAAGAACTAAAGCAATGTAACCAGGAGATATAGTTAACTTTGTGAAACTGTTCATTTTTACTTAAACACAGAAAAAACATGATGTGCTCAAGTTAACCAGTTTGCGCATATTCAAAAGACACTATTACACCATCTCATTTTTTATGCATCCTAGATGTTCAGACACTTGCAACACACCCAGGGTACACTCTTCTATGCCAACACTTAAAGAAATATGCAAAACTCTTAAAAAGAAAGAGAAGGGAGAGCACTTATCATGTGGTCTTGCTCCTTCATAAAAACCCACGAGCGATTCCGCCTCTTTTCACAAGGCACATCCCGGCTCCAAGCAAGCATCACACCAGGAACCAGCTACGCACTGGACCACGGGTTATATTTTTGGTTTTACTCTCCCCGTCTTTGGGGGCAAGCTGCAATATTTCATACCATGCTGCAGCTCATGGCACTGAGCAGATCTATTTACACTTCCTCAGCGCAGGACTGAGAGGTAACCCCCCCCAAACCAATTTGCTCTGCCTGGTATCAGGCTGCAGCCTTCCCAAACTGCAGACTCAGCTTTAAACATTAATCACACCCACTCCTGAAATGATCAATTAGATGGTGCATAATAGTGATGACCCAGCAGAGCTGCCTATAGGAGGCGGATTAGTTCAGAGCGTGAAAACCTCACCCGCTCACCGAATAGAAGCACTCTGGTCACAAAAGCTGATTAAGGAAAGTTAAGCCTCCACAGACCCCGGAGAGCCACCAGGCAAGGCCAGCAGCTCAGAGAGAGGGAAGGTGCCCGCTGAAGGCTGCCCTCGCCGAGGCGGCAGCAAGGCCCTGGCCACGCGGGCCGCCCCAGCCCGGCCGTGTGGGGAGAGCCCTCCGGCTGCTCGGCCTTAGCCCACCCGCCAACTCACCCGGGCCAGGGCAGAGGCACGACCCAGCGCCAGCAGCACGGCCTTCAACGGCTTAATTAGTGGCTTGAGATAATCCACTTGATTTCGCCTGAGGCAAATTAGGAAGCGCTCAGGCGAACTCTGGAGCCAGCAGCCAGGAGGGCTGCTACCTTCTGGCCAAGGGCCACGAGGGCAAGGGGAGGCCATGAATGGCAGAGCCTCTGGCAGAGGGGACGGTCCAGCTGCGCTTGGAGGGCTCCGATGCTGCTCCCCATCCCAGCATCAAGCGGGTTCGACACAGCTCAAGCCAGGCCCGGCAGCGCTGCTTAGAGTCGCTAGCGTCTTCCTTGCCAACTGCATTAAAAGCCAGCAATGCGTTCTGCAAAGGACTGCTATGTTAGAAATAAAACAACACTGGGCTTTGGAGTCAAAATTAAAACCTGGCAGTCTGTTCCCATGCAGACTCCATCATGGGAGTGATACACCCATGAGGACAGCTGGAACAAATCCATGACATTTAATGACATGGTAAAAGCAAATCTTGCACAAACAACTTCAAATCATTTGAAATAGTAGTGTGAGTGGATGAAACATTGCAGTGTTCACATGTTACCATAATCAATCATTTCTAAGCAGTTGTTTTTAATTCTTTTAAAAAAGGCCCATAATTTGAATATTTTTTCCATTCCAGCTGTATATTTAAACGTTTCTGGCTATACAGCCAGACTTGCAGCGTTTTACATGGTTTGCATCTCCCTCCTATCTAAGGCATTTCTGATAGCAGCAGAACAATGCTTTTTCAGTTACCATCTTTTCTTTACATGTAACATAGCCTCCAAAGTCTACCACACAGTATGGAAAAACAAGAGTCCTGGAAGTTGTTTTATTTTATAAAACATTTTGAATGGGATTGTCACAGAAACATGGGCACCAAATTGCAGTTTAATGTAAATGGGAATTCCAATCTCATAGGCAGTCTTTAAACCTGTCTCCATGCCTGCACATCCAGGATCTTCCTAAACAAATATGCAGGTTCACAAATATGCAGGTAACTGAACAGGCCTGTCCTTCCAGGGGTAAAATGGTGACTTAAGCCCTAAGTTGCTCAGTCTGAATCACGCAGACTAAAAAGTTCATGCGACCCCAGTCCTGATGGCTGCCACAGTGCACTGGTGACCTGCAAAATTTCCCCCAGAAAAACTGTTAATGGGATCAGAGCTAAGAAAAGAGGGATAGGTGCCAAACTGCAGTGATTTAGGCCAGCACTAACATGAATGCAAGGGGCACATCTTAAGCTGATTCTGTCTGACAAATGTGGTTAAACTGATGCTGGACAAATGGCTCAGCTGTCGTTTAAGGAAAGCCTGGAGGGGACACAGTGATTTTAGCTGGGTCTGGCGAGAGCAGAAGTTGGCCGAGGACCAGCAGCTGGCTGGTAGTCCCCCACACATCTGGCAGGAGGGACAGAGAGAACATTCACTGCCTTCCTGCAAAGTCAGCTAATTTAAGTCAAAAACAAAGGTGGTTTGAGCTAACCTGGCTAACTTTACGGTGAGGTGGATTAGGAATACCCATAAGACTGCTCTGCCAGAGCGGCTGGGGACATCACCTTTGCTGCCCGTACTTTCTGCTTCCAAAAAAAATCACGTATCCTGCCTCAGGAATTGCTTTACTCTCTCCATCCATCACAAATCTAGACAAAACCAGGTTAAAACTCTTCTTGGACTAGCCATGTACAGGTATAAGGAGTTAATGGTTACTAAAGGTTTTTTTTTGATTCAAGCAGAAGGGCTAAAAAGCAACTTCTTGTACCCGAATAGAGCCACCCAGAGCAAAAAAAAGACCTGAACGAAAAGTAGATTCATGCCAGGGATCAAAGAAAAAAAGGAATCCCAGCAAAACAGGAAGGAGATCTCTGAAGTGAGAAGAGCCCATTTTTACAAATGCAAAAAGGAGCACGCGGCCTGTACCTCTTCAGCGCCTCTTCCCGCCGAGGTCCCGGCAGCGGAGCAGCTCCCGAGGAGCCGCGCGCGTCGCGGCGTCGCCTCACGCGCAGCAGCTGCAGCCCGGGCCGCCGGGCACGGCGGCGCTCCGCACACTCCCATCTCCACCCACACGTCTCCGGGACCAGATTCCTGGCATCAGTCGGGGCAGCTCAGCAGTCAGTGCCTGCCTCCATTCATAAAAAGAGGAGACCACACTGATGAAAGCCACAGGCTCTAGCACACCCAGCAATAAATGTCAGTGACATCTCTCAGTCAAACGTTTACTCCATAATCGCCTCTACTTAGGGAAGCCTGGAGGTCACATCTGGACCAGGGAGTCAATGAGCATTGCATGCATGCATGGATCAGTGACAGCACTTAAACTTCTCTCTGGTTTTGGATTCGATCCACGGAGTTCATTAGCAAGCAACTCAGACGGCAATGCATGGCTTTCTTAAAGCAGACCAGGAGATTTAATTAGCACAGCTTAATTTGGTGAATAATATATTAGGTCTGCAACATACAAGAATGAAAATGTTCTGAAAAGGGTCTGATCTCGCTCTAGTCATCTCCTACAGAGGAAGGAACAGATCCAGCCACAACAGTGCACTGCTATTCCTTCATAACCTGAATGGACCGTCTTTTTCCTTCACCATTTTGATTTCTTCCAAGAACACTACAGCACCAAGAGCAGGAGAAAACAAACCATTCTTTGGAAAGCCTCCTTCAGAAGTCTCCTTCTTTTAGCTCCTGATCTATATGAACACAGACTTAGGAAGGACCTTTTTCAGATATTAAAACTAGACCCCAGTTACTAAAGGCAACCCTATCACATCCAGTAAAAGAAAAAAAGAAAAAAAGAATATTATGCCAATAAGCTGGCAGGAAATCCAAATTTCCGCTAACGTAGAAGAATGAGGGGAAGAGTGAAACAAAAGTGAATGCATGGGACCCTATCGCTACACCAGAGTCTCATGCTAAGCACACGGATTCTGGTAGCTCTCAGAGGAGATAACAGAATGAGCAAGAATCAAGGTTCTTTCTGCCACTTGGGAGCTGCTTGCAGCCTGGAGAAGAAACTCCTCCCTAGAGCTCAGCTCCGGGGGAAGGAGGAAGGGGGCTCTCGAAAGCAGAGGGTGCCAGACCACCGAGGACAGCAGCCACCTCCAGAGGAGCTGGGGCACCCTGGAGGGCAACAGCCACTAACTCGCCAAGGACACTCCTGCACGGCAGGGGTTTCAGCTCGTAGCACTCTGGTGTTTTCAGGGCACAGTGCTCAGAGGCAGGAAGGCAGCCAAGCAAGCATGTGCCCACAGACACTTCTGGTTTGCCAGAAGTTAATCCCAGCTCTTAGAGCAGGGGAAGATCAAAAAGGAAAGGAAGCTAGAGCCTGGGCTGGGATGTAACTACTCTCCATTTCCACCAAGCCAGAGGAACGTACCTCCATGCAGCACAGACTTCCTGGCTGCGTGGCCATGTCCCAGCCCTGACCCATGGTCATGGAGGAACTGTCCAGCAGAACACGAGCATGCAGAGCAGGACCCCGGCAGGGCAGAGCGGCGAGCGACCGAGAGCGGCTGCGGAGGGGCCGTCTCCTCCCCGCGCTGCTCCCTACAACCGTCTGCCCGCAGACCCAGAGCCATCGGCCACGTCTGGCGGGCTTCACCTGGCCCTTCGCAGGAGCGGAGCTGCTTTCTGAGGGCTGCAGGGCAGGCTGCTGCGTGGGCACAGGCCTTCTGCAGTGTGTCCACTGGACATGAGGCTTCCCCCAGCTACATCCACCCCACCGCCCCTCTGGTCCAGGGGTTGCTAGTCCTGCACTGCTCCACACGGAAGGCGATCTGCATTAAAGCATTTTTCCTAACACTTAAATGCACCACAAGGCTCACATTCACCTGATCCTCAGCCCAGGGTAGTTTCCAGGGCTATCTTCTGCAGCCATCCCAGTCCTGAGTGGCCACAAAACAGGAGTCAGGAAGAATTATGAGGACATGGGAGAGACCGCAGAGTCCAGCAGCTTTGCCAGCAGGTCCAGGGCTTTGCTGGAACAGGTAAAGCTCCAGCCGCCACAGGGAACTCAACAAGTCCCGGTCAGAGCCTTTGCCCACAAGACAGAATATATGGATGCAGTTAAAATAACATGACTGCTGGAGGATAAGGCAGCACTGGAAAAGTTTTGCCAACACAGTAATGTCAATTAAAGGTGTGATTTTTGGATTATATTTTTATGCCAACAGCAGACCTATTAATGCTGGTGTAGCTGTGTCTTCAAAGTGATTTTGCAGGTCCAGATGATTCCACTTGGGAAAAGAAGCAATTAAAAAAGAGCCTTTTTTGGCCTCTGTAAGTGCCATTCTGCCACTAGGGAAAAATCCTTTATATTAAAAATAATTTCATCCATCCAATAATAATGATGTTTTATGTCTATAAAGCTCTATGTTTCTCAAGTAGATTTATACCCGTTAACTGTACACAACAAACTACAGTGTTACATAGCACTAAATCAAGTTAGGAAACCAGAGTCCGATCTGTGCCTAAAGTGCACCCATAGCCTCCCCCACAGAGAGGACGGAGATGCTCCAGGGAAAACCCTGGCTCGGGAAGAGTACGAAAGAGAGGACTTGGGTGCTGAGGATCCTGCCAAAGCCACCGGGACAGAGATGCTCTGAAGCCCCCAGCCCATCCACTCTATGCACCCAGGGTGACACGAAGAACCCCAGCACTAACACAGCCCTATAACAATAACCTCTCTTCCTGCTGGACTGACTTTTTTTAGAGAAAAAAACAGCTCTGCTGTAGGGGTCCGGGGACCTTCCAGCGGGTGGTGGAGACCAGGCACGCGGTGCTGGACACGACAGGCAGGCTCCAGCACTAGCCTTTGAGTGACAAGGGGAAGAGATAAGGCACAAGGGGAAGCGGGGGCAGAGACGGGGCTGGCTACGCTTCAAGCGCCGAACATGCTGCGAGCGGCTCCGCTGCCAGCAGCGGGATTTCTGCTCCTCCAAGTCCGCGGCTCCAGACTATCCCGACGCCGCTCGCGCTCCGGTGCAGCCAGCCCGGCTGGGAGCACTTGCACCACGACGCTGGCACCAGGGGTCTGCGCACTCCACAAACAGCCCACTGGGTTATCACAGGCATTTTTATCTCTTCCTTCCAAACCTCCCACCGGCTCCCGTTTAAGCTCACACGAAGTAGCGCAACTCTGCACGACTCAGAGAGCACAATTTAGGCAAAGATTTTGCCATATCCCCCCCACCTCCAAGTGGCATTTCATTCAGAAG
>NW_010580009.1:0-21650 GCF_000705375.1 Tinamus guttatus
GGTGCCGCCGCCCGCCGCGCCGGCCTGCGCCGTGGCTCCCCGCGAGGGATCGGTGCTCACCACCTTCGCCGTCTCCTGCAGGGCCTGCCCAGCGGCTCCGTGCCAGCCCCGCCGCAGCAGGCAGCTCACGTACTGCTTCTATCTGAAACCAAGTAAGTCCTGACGTGAACCTTGACCAAGGGCTTCTCGGTGTTTCTAGCAAGCGCCGTTACAGTCACTAGCAGAAGCGAAGGCAAAGCTGCTTTCACTCCTCAGAGAGACTAATAAAGGGTCAATTAATTAGGCCTGCCCAGAGCAAGCATCTTGGAGAACACGTAGTCCCATCTGCCTGATAGGTAACCCCATCTTTCTCATTCCAGATTCTCTCTTGCACTGTGGCCCCGATTCCGAACTCTTCCCAGTTTATCTTCCACTTGGAGAAGAGGAAAATGATTTCATTTTACAAATAACAATCACTGTTAGCAACAACTTTGGGGAGACAGTTCAAACTAATGCTTCTGTGAAGGTATGCAGTAAATCGCTTTCTTTCAAGGTGCCTCAAGTTGGTAGCTAAACCACGATTCACTTTTGGACTTCCCATGGTATACATCTTATTTCCCTGTGGTTGTGTCATAATTACCAGTCTCTTGTCTAGGAAGAAATATGATCTAAAAATATGATCTCTCGGGACACTGGGCAGCATAAGTTATACTTGGTAAGTCTGGAGTTACTCTGTGTCGGCTGAGAGAACTCCCAGCTTCTGTCCCAGTTTCCAGTAATGAGACCCTTATTAGCCACTAAAAATCCACACATTTCTGTTTCACGCTTAGAGGTGCTGCTCATCACTGTGCTGGTTTTAATGGCAGTCCATGAAGGGAGGCTTGGAAAAAGCAGGGTTGAATTAGGCTCTCTCTCTTCTCTTGCACAAATGTGTTAGTCAAGTAGATGAAATCAGACTCGTCTTAAAAAGACAGCAGTCTTTTATAAAACTGCTTTATAAACAGTTGGAATTGAGCTATTTTCCTATATTTGGGCATTTCTAAAGCTGGCCCATTTTATCTAAGATGACAAACATCAGTCTAAAACCAAATTTAACTGAAAATAAACAATGAAAACATGGGAAACACAAATGAGGTTTCTGTCCAGCTCTAGCTAGAATAGCTAGATACTATCTAGCTATTATTAAATATCTAGACTATCTTGGAAGCTGTGCAAAAGTGATTATAACAGCCCTGCCAATGTTAGGGGCATATCTGATTTCTTCATCAGGTTGGACACGCAGATATGACCAAGGGGAACCTGACCCTGCAGACCATCGTATCCGAGAAGGCCAACATCATTCTCAAAGATGGAAACAGCAGCAGGAGTCTGTTCCAGCTGTATAAGTCCGTGACCTCAGTTCTTAATCAGGAGACCCAAGAGGAAAGTCTTAATACATCTTTACAGACAGACACACGAAAAGAGGTCAGCCAGACACTTTTTTTCTTGCAGCAGAGTGTAATGTAATGTATTCTTCACATTCTTTGGCAACTCTTTCGTAACAAGCCAGATATAACTTTCTGACATGAATAGAGGTTTCAGGTTTCTACTATCTGCCTCAGTATTTGGCACAGGTTCAGCTATTTTTCGCTACTTGCCAAGCAAATGATTTTCTTTACAATCCATCTGTAAAAGTTTTCTTTCTCAATTGTTATTACATTACCTTATCCCATGGCCACTAGCTTTATTGCATTTGCACTGATAGAATATAAAAAGTCTTTGGTATGGCTAGAGATGTTTAAAAATTATGAAATATCTGCCCTTCACTACTTGAGATCTTTCAGATATGAGAATATCTCTTCTGGAATTCAATGCATTCTGCATAAAATTGAGTCAAGTGCTAGAGTTTCATTATTTTACAATCAGTTATTACAATAGACATCTGTACTACATTTGTAGGCTGTTTGTGGGGCCTTCTAAAGGGCGAGGGTGAAGTTGGAGCAGGGAATAAGGAACTGGGAAGCTATTGTCATGACAAGTTACTAAGGGATTGGATGGTCCTGAATTAAAGATACTCATCCCATGTCTGTGATTAGAACAGCAAAAATATTAAAAAATAAAAAGGAATCTAATCAAAAAGTCAGAATTTGAATCCCATCCTCTGCAAACCCTTACAGTCCATTCAGATCAACAGAAGAATTCCATTAACATTTTTAACCAAAACTAAAAGATTAAACTAATTAGCATGGTATTTTTAAACTAGAAGTTAACCTGATTTTCCACAAACAATTTAAATATTGCTAGAATGGCCTTTTCCGTGGGAGAAATATTCTATTTAAATTTCCCCCAAAGTACTAGATGGCAGGTAACTTAGATTGTTCTTTTCAGTTACGAGTTTGTGTTTCAGTTTTAAGCTTTTATTTGTGCAGTGCTTGAGTGCCCAGATGAAAAGATCTAGAGAAATTTAATGTATCCTTCAATTAAGATTCATCTGGAGGTGGCATTTATACAGTAATGCACACACACAAGCAAAAATTCTCTCAAGTAGCTCTCCTAGCTGTTAATGGCTGTTAAGTTCATAAATTCTCTGAGCTGGGAGGTAACAAAATAGTTGTGATTACACAGTATGTAAGGCACGTGGCATCTTGTCAGCAGATCTAACATCAGTTCAAATGATGCTTGTTGTAAAGTCTTATTCTACCTCATAATTTACAGCAAACCTGGCTTTAAATATGTGGCACTATTTACATGGTCTTAATGAGCATCTTATTCCTTTCCTGAATTATCCGTTTGGTTCCAAGCTCCGGGGGTTGATGTTGACTACTCTGTCTGCTGTTAACGTAACATCAGTGCAAACTGCCCTTCAGATGTCAGAAGTTTTGAAAGAAATCACTTACAGGAGTGAAGAGCTCTCTGTCTCAGCACAGGTACGAAGAAATCAATCTCAGATTTTCTTCCACAAGTAGTACAGACTCTACTGCATCCCACTGACCTTGGAGTGTCAGTGCCTTACACTTAAATGTTCTTTACTCAGCTTTAAAACCTCATCAGCATGTGTGTCTTGACCAGAGGGAAATACATTTTTACTACTTAGAGTAAAAGGATCTGGACTCATAGATTCTGTCTCAGCAACCACTACATCCAGGCTGTGACTGACTGGCCAGTTACACTCTGTGATATAATTTATAGTCAGAGGATGTAAAATTGATGCCTGATTTCTGTCTTACACACCTGAGCCAGAAAATGGCTTGGGAGCTCTTCAGCACTATGTGGTTAACTTCAGCAAGCCCACGAAATTGCTCACGTTCTCCATGCACTCTACACTGAGGCTGCTAAGAATTTGCAGATTGAAGGAATGGGCATGGCCAAGCTTATAATGAATGTGCCTGGCTTCCTCACCGCTCTGAGCTAAGAAAAATACAGTACTTTCACAATTACAAAGTAATCAATGGCTGTGTTTGGGCACAAAAGGAAAATCATACATTCATCTTTCTTTGGCATTTACCACAGCACAAGGCCAAAGGTATTACTTGCTGGTAGTCTAATATGCTTTGTGATAAATAAGATTGATATGCACTTGACAAGAGAGTTGTATTTTTTGGACCAAAATTTCAGCACCAAACAAAATAACCTTATTTATTACATTACTGTAAGATGTAAACCATATCTCGGCCCAGTGTTTTATAGATAAGCTTCCTTCACATATTATTCCTCTTTACGGATTGCATCTGCAGAGGCAGGCTTGACTTTTCAGATTGTATTACATGATAGTATACCATCTTTAATACCTCATCTTTACTGGTGTTTGAGAAGCACAAATGATTATAATTAAAACAGCTTTGACCACAAATAGTCCTAACAGATTACTTCTGGTGTAATGTTCAGTAAGAGCCTTAATGAGATCATGTGTCACTTCTGTCATTTGTAGCACCAATACACATAAACTGTTTGGCTTATTTCCCATGCAGGTAGAAGCCAGCAACACTCTAAAAGACGTCAGTGCTTCCTTGCTTACTGTAAACACAGAGGACAGCAGAGATGATCAGAAGAGAAAGGATGCAGTCAACTACCTATTTAATGCAGTTAGCAATGTGCTTAAAGCTTCTGTACAAAACAGAGATGTGAATACTTCAGTGCCCGAGGCAGAACAGGTAATTTTGGTTTGGTTGCTCCAGTTCCTAGTGGACTGTGTACGAACCTTTTCCATGCTTCAGAGGGCTTTTAAGAGTTCTGCTGCCTCTTGTATTTTTAAACTGACATTGGGTAATGTTTCTTGCAACATCATGGTGGAGTTAAATTGAGTATCAGAGTAAACTTCCCCCAGTTAGACCTGTTAGACTGAACAGTGTGCTGATGAAAATGCAAGAAACCTCTTTGGATTTTATACATTTAAAGCTGAACAGGCCAGAGCGCTGGAGAACACAAGATCAGTTTAAGGCATCTAATGGGTAACAAGCTGACTGATCATGATAGGATTTTTTCCAGTTGTGATTCTACCCGCACTGTTCAAAGTAGCCACAGATATTGAATATTCACTACTGTTTCCACTACTCACACACATAAGGTTAAAGCAAATAATGTGCAGCTTGCTGATTCTAAAGAGCTTTATTACAAGTTTCTTCCTCTAATCCTTTTTCAGAGTTCAGTGTCACTCCAGCTCTTGAATACAGTTGAAAATCTACAGAGTGCCCTTCTGTTTGGGAAAGACCCAGATGATGAACCAATGGTCCTTACCACTCCTTCTGCCACAATGTATATTAACAGGTACAAGTAATACTGCTTCAGTGATGGCCTTGTGCCTAAATGCCTGATAGCTTCTCAGATGTTTCCCAAATATTCTTTATATTGTCATTAAATGGAGCCCCACAAAGATTGTAGCATAATGACATTTCAGCAGTACAATGAAGCTGTAATTATTGACTGCAAAAACAGCTTTGACTCCAATTAACTTCAGTAAAGCTATCTTAGAAATTCTCCTGCCATCTCGTGTCATATCTGACCAGAGAAGAACTTACTACTATTCCTGCATGAGACAGTAGCCACTTACCTATGAAAGCATGAAAAACTCATGTTATGCCAGTGAAGGTTTTTCTTCCTTTTACAAGTTGTCATTACTGACATATTATATAGAATTGTAACCAGCCTGGCAGGAGCAAACATAGCTGTGAGCAGCCTGACAAGCATTATCCTATAATCTTTCCTAAACTGTTCACCTAGAACTTGATTCTCAACTACATTCAACTGCACATAAAAAGAGCTCCTTCATAGACACTAAGTACATCTTTCACATAAATACACCTAATTGGGTAAGATTTAAAATCCACATATGCCAATTCTATCTCTTTTTTGATGATCCTGTGCTAATACTTTGTGGAGTACTACATCAGGGACAGAAAATATATTAAGCATTTACTGGCAGAACTAGAAATAATTTATTAGACAAGTTATACTTATGAAGTGAGGAAGCATTTTCTCTAAATATAAAGTCTATATTATTAATGCTTTTCTTCCCTGTCTTTGTTTTGTTTTGCTTGTGTCTAACTGTAACTGTGGACAGATTACAAACAGAGAGCATGGACGGGACATCCATTAATGTCTCCAATTCCAGCTCTGCCAGCTTTACTCTCCCACCTGCTTCCTCCCTCAGCATTGCAGGAGTTGATGATGAAACAGTGGATATAAGGGCAAGTGAACAGCTGTTACCTGATTTTATCTGAGCTGCAATTTATTTTCTTAATCCAGTGGTTTTAGAATCCCTTCACGAACACACAATCACATAAGTCAGCCCTCCAGTTATGCCAATAGATTCATTTGATTTTTTTTTCCACCAAAGTCTTCACCTTTCTTAATTACATAAGGTTGGTTCAATAAGCTGATGGGGACTGAAAGCCTAAATTCCTCATCCCTTTAACCCCTCATATACATGTCTGGTTCATACTTGCATGGCAAGAGAAAGTGATGGAATCAATAACCTTAAATCCACTTGCCATTTGCTCACATCTATTTCTCCAAGAGGATACAACAGCTCCAAGTCCATATCACCATCAAACCCAACAAACAGTGCCCAGATAGAAATGAATTGGTTCGAGGCCGGCAGATCCTGCAGGAGACAAAAGGCCTGCAAGTCTCCTGATAACCCACATCCCTCATCTCAGTAGGATGCTGTTTTCTTTTCCTCAGAACAACAGATTGTATATTATTTTTATAATGAATTTTCTAAGGGTCTCTCAGATTGATTTACCACTCTAAAATGCCTACATGCACCTGTAAAATACAGTGTTTTTTGCTGTGCCTTGCCTTTTCCAGCTCTGGTAAGACATGTCCAGATCCTATTGAATTCAGTGGAAAGACACCCCTTGTCTTACCTGAGTGTTAGGAGAGGCTCCTTTCATTGTACCACCAACTCAGACATGCTCTGCATGCAATCATAATAGATTTTAGTTCCTAGCTTTGAAAGAGTTTCTTCATGAGGCGATTATACAACTGCCTTTTGATGATCTGATATCTAAAAGGCAAAAAGATTACAATGAATGGAAAGCAATAAATATTGATACAGTAAAAATCACTTTTAAGGATTGTGTCTGGTCTACTACAGAGATGACTACTGTTTGAGTCTGAGATCAAGCCTTAGGTATACAGCAATTCAGAATGCAAATATAATGAAATATTAACAATAACCCAAAGCTGATTGCTAATGTCTTGCTAATAGATGGTGAGCTTTGCAGCAAACCCCTTTTTCTCCAGTGACACCAGTTTTGATATCAGCGGAACAGTGGGAGGTTTAAGTCTTACCGGTCTGGATGGCTTGATCATACCAGTCAGCAATCTCAAAGAAAACATTGAGGTAAACCCCAGACTTTCTATCCCTCTCCCTCTCTTTCCTGTATACTTCCTTTGTTTATGAACTGTCATTTTTGTTATCTTGGGTTTCATTATTATTCTCTAAACGCATTAGAGAAGCCTAGGCAAGCAGCCAGGGTTACTGGCTGCATTTTCCCTATGTTGTGAAACAAACAAACAAACAAAAAGATTCTTTGCCATGTGGCTGATTTGTGCTTATGGATAATAGAAACAAGGTAATTTGCTGTATTCAATATCTTTCTGTCTGAAAACAGATTATGCTACCAAGGCTTTCAGGAAGTCAGGAAGACAGGATTCTTTTGACTTTATGCAATTTTAGTGCTTTCCAAGTCAATGTCACTTCAGAAAACACATCCATAGTGATCCACCTGGAATCTGAGCAAGATATTCCACTGATACTCTACTTAGGATACGAATATCGTCCAAACGAAACTAATTATGATATGAAACATCATCTGTTCTGTAAGAAGACTACTGCAGGTAAGACAACTTGCTAGTGGGCCTTTTTCACTCATTCATTCTGAACTTATGGGCCCAAAAGACGAAGCCAGATGTACACCCACGATCCACAGCCAGTTAAGGGCACTTAGTACAGATAATATGAAGTGAAGTTTACAGGGTTAGCACTTGTTATGGACAACATGAGCCCTGACCATGAGTTTAGGAGTCCAGCTGGAAAGAAATCTCTCAAGGGTGTTTCAGTCTGCCTTGCTTCAGGATCCCCTCTCTAATAGCCAAAGAGTGAACAATGTGCGTTGAACAATGTGCTGCTAAGGATTATTTGATCTCTGTTTGTTTCATTTTGTTCTGTTAATTTATTTGGTTATATGCAATAGAGCCAAATACTTCCAGATTTAACATTTCCTTATATACATTGAAACCAAAATATTTATGTTCAAGGTGAGGAAAACACCTGGGTTCTTAGTCCAGAAGAACTCTTCTTCGGCGAGGGAACTTACTATTTCCTGGTTGTGCTAGATATGGGAATGGATTCTACACTCAATGACAGGCTAACTATAGCTGTCACTTGCTTTGCATCCCGCTGCGTATTTTGGGATGAGCACCAGGGGAAATGGAGTAGCTATGGATGCCGTGTAAGTAAAGAGAAATAAAACATTATATTATACATTTTAAAACAACCCCTTATGACCACAGCACTGTAGAAAAATAACAGATTTGAACTCAGACCATAAAATAGGTTCATTTTGAAATGTTTTAAAAAATTCAAGAAGTAAATTTTTCAAAAAGTAAAAAAGTCCAATGTAAAATGACATTTCTACTACTTTCTTGGAATGTGCTTCCATATAAGAAGATACAAATAAGAAGAACCATTCTAACATGTATAATAATGCCTATTTCTGACCAGATACTAGAATTAATATTACCTGTTGGAATTTGAGCACTTTTCCCCACTAACTGATCAATCTTAGCAATCTCTGCAGTTTCCTCGGTAAGTTTGAATACTTTGAAACCAAATGTCCAGAATGTTTTATCAGGAAACTCTTCTGGTTTTCAGGTGGGACCAAAAACAAATCCTAGAAGCACACAGTGCCTCTGCAACCACCTGACCTTCTTTGGGAGCTCCTTCTTTGTCATACCCAATGCCATTGATGTTAGCAAAACCGTGGAGCTATTTGGTACTTTTGTGGACAACCCTGTGGTGGTGACGACTGTAGGATGCATCTTTCTGGTGTATGTGCTTGTAGTTATTTGGGCTCGAAGGAAAGACATCCAGGATGATGCCAAAGTAAGTCTTCAGAAAAAGACTGAATGTATTTAGGTCAAATCCTGCTTTGCCTGGCCTTTTCTGTGGAGAACATGTCATTCCAAGCATTTAGGACACAGTAGCCCATCCTTCTGTAAGCTGAAGCCCCTAAATGAAAAGTGATGCAAGAGCTAGTGTGGATGTTACAAGAGTCATTCTCAGCACATTCCTTAGAATATTCATATATGGCTTCCCTTGCACATTCCTTAGAATATTCATAAATCTTCAGCTATCAGGGAGTTATTGCTAAACTTTGAAAATGAAACTATAATAAAATCAAATTTTGTTTAACATTCAGAGTGCCCACACTGCTCATTTCTGCGTCCTTCTGCCTACCCTATTTCTAGGTATAACTTAAAATAGTGGAAAATCTTAACAGAAGTGAAAAGGATTATTTTATTTACATTTTCTTAAAAAAAAAAAAACAGCTTTGAAGTTTTTTTTTCATTTTTTACTGAAAAAAAAGCCTTCTGGGAAACACAGTGGGTTTTTGGGGGTTTTTTTTGCCCTTTTTTGTGCCAAATGTCATTAACCATCCTAAAACTGTTTTGATAGGAAGTCTTCAACCAACCCTACTCCCTTCCCTTTTACTCTATGTTTCCTGGTAAGTATGTACGCACTGTTTGCAAGATGACAAATTCCTACGCACAGCGACAAGGCAGCCGTACCTAGAGAACTACTAACGCTGCTCGTGTTATGTCACTCTGCAGGTGAAAATCACAGTCCTGGAAGACAACGACCCCTTGGCTCAGTATCGGTATCTTGTGACCGTGTTTACAGGACACCGCCGCGGGGCCGCCACAACCTCCAAGGTACTGGAGGAACTGTGCACTAATGCCATTTATGTATGCACTTATACAGCCTGATGAATAACGAAGCACCAGGGACAGTAAACAGGGTGGCTCAAATGCAGCTTCTAAGCCAGAAAGTCCTTAAATTTGAAGAAGCCAGAGTATGTCGGAGGAATAATCACACAGAATTCCGATACGTGCAGGTCTTCAGCCTGTCCCTCTGTTCTCCAGGTGACTCTCACCCTCTACGGCCTGGAAGGAGAGAGTGAGCCACACCATCTAAGCGACCCCGACACACCAGTCTTTGAGCGCGGGGGAGTGGATGTTTTCCTGCTCTGCACTCTCTTCCCTCTTGGAGAACTGCGGAGTATTAGACTATGGCATGATAATTCAGGACACAGTCCGTCCTGGTAAGTGTATGCTGGAAAACATTAAAGATGCACTTTTTTTATATAACAATAACATTTTTCCTTTCCTAGCGCATAACAATCATCCTCTTCACAATTCTGGAAAGGAGGGAAGTGTTAGTTTCTTTCCTTCTTTTTTTTTTTAACGGATGAGTAGGACGAATCATAATCTAAACTGCTCTTTTCACAATTCTGGAAAGGAAGGAAGTGTTAGTTTCTTTCTTTCTTTTTTTTTTTTAACGGATGAATAGGACGAATCATAATCTAAACTGCTCTACGATTTTCCTGCAGGTATGTGAATCGTGTATTGGTCCATGACCTGGCATGGGACCAGAAATGGTACTTCCTCTGTAACTCTTGGCTAGCCGTTGATATTGGAGAGTGTGTCCTCGATAAAGTGTTCCCAGTAGCTACAGAACACGACATGAAGCAGTTCAGGTAAATACTGCTGCTTTATAGACCTTTGAGCCCTTAGGAGCCTGAAAAGCGAGTGTGCAAAAATACGAAACCACTGGGTCAAAATGAAAATAAAGGAGGCCCTTCACTGATTTCAAAGAACTCTGGACAAGGATTGTTACCTAAATGGCAATACCATAGTGGAAATGCTAGTATTAAAAGGGGATAGTCTAACAAGATCTACAAAAACTCAACCTTATCTTCCCTTATATTTAATGTCTCTGAAAAATTGTACAGAAACTGTTTATGGTTAGCTATTCCTCCATGGCATGGCCAAAAGAAAAGGACATAAGGAGTTATGACTATTCAATGCCAATCAAGCCATGAGATGTGGTAATTTCTCATAGTTACTATTTCTTCTGATAGTGCCTAGAGGCACCAACAGGTCAGCACCCCAAACTGCAGCTTTATTCTTCCTTCTGTTTCCTAAGCATCCTCTTGACTTCCACCTCCTCCTTCCCAGCAATTTGTTTTTCATGAAGACCTCCAAGGGTTTCCAAGACGGACACATCTGGTACTCAGTTTTCAGCCGCTCCCCACGAAGCTCCTTCACACGAGCCCAGCGCGTGTCATGCTGCTTCTCACTGCTGCTCTGCACCATGCTGACGAGCATCATGTTCTGGGGAGTGCCAAAGGATCCCGCAGAGCAGAAAATGGATTTGGGTAATAATCCTAATCCTGGCTTGGGCAGGGAAAAAGAGAGACAGCAGAATACAGAAGCAGGACAGTTGAACAAATGGGATTTTTCATAAGAGATCTGATGGTTCATGGGGTTATTCTCACTCCTCCTCTCTCTGATCCTGACAGGTAAGATCGAGTTCACCTGGCAGGAGGTGATGATCGGCTTCGAGAGCTCTCTCCTCATGTTCCCCATCAACCTGCTCATTGTGCAGATCTTCAGGAACACCCGATCCCGGCCAGCCACACAGGGGAGAGAGAAGAAGCCAGGGAAGTGCGGCCGCGTATCGCCAAGCCTGCCTCCCGCCCGGCCCGTCACCCAGGCTGGCCGCCTCACTCCAGAGGCTGTGACAAAGGCAAGTCCCCAGGGCTGCTCTGCACTGCCCTCTGCCGCCACGCACCACCCAAGAGCAAGAATCTCCCCGGTCAGATGCCCTTCGGGTTGCCCGCAATTACCCACCAAGCACAGACTGGGGCAAAGCGCCAGGTAAAGCATCCACATGGCCAGGGAGGGAGGACCTGGCCAGGGGCATCCACCTTCAGGGCACGTTCTACCTGCAGGGGAGCTCTGACTGCAGCAAGATCTGCCTGTGCACATCGCAGGTCCTTGCACGACTGTGTGGGACCCAGATCACTGTGCTCAAGTGGTTACAAGCAAAGAGTGAGCAGGATAGTGGAGATAAAAATGTATCAAAGTCTTCCTCGGCTTAGATCATCAGTCAGTTTTGCATCCTGAAAGCTGCTGTGCTGAGCTCTTTGGAATCAGCCTGTCATATCCAGGCCCACCCTGGAGATGTTAGCAACCTGTACACTCCCAAGCAGTGATGCCTTCAGATCACAGCAGGTTTACACAATGCAGAGTCACTGCCATGCTGCTGCTGTCTTTTCTAGGACATAAGGAGAATTGTCAGCTCCCTGTTTAAAGCCCTGAAGACTCCATCACCCACCTCGGTATCAGACCTTGGGAAAGCAACTAACATCAACACACTTTTGGCACTGGTTGAGGACATCATCTGCCAGCAGAATAGAGCTGGACACGAGTTTTATGATGACAGTAAAAAGAAGGATGACCCTATAATTCTCACAATAGGTGCTGTGGATATGCAAGGTAATGTGACACAATGTGACAGCCCTGCTGAAACCTGTGTAATGAACATGATAATGACCATAGGATATGATGATCCAAGCTCTTCTTATATTCTCTCTTAAAGGCAATTCAATTAAAACACCGTGAAATCTATTTCCTATGCTGTGGAATGAAATATTAGGTACCAGCCTGGCTTGGGAGAAGGATCAGTATCTAACAGCATCAAGGCTCTCTAATATGAGCTGCTTTACATCATTTTGTCCCTTGTTTTGTTCTTGCTAACCAAGAACAAAACCAATCTTTTCAGTCTGATTCTTATCTTAGGTGTTGATTTACTTTAAATTAAACAATAATAGACGAGTGAACAATCTCACTGGTTTCATTAAGACTTGAATTTGGCTTTTCCAGTGAGCCTACAAGTTGCATGGACAGGCAAAAATAAAGTAGGACTCAGTATCATCTGACTTTTCTATTAAGGTGTTAGGACCTCTGCCTTACCAAATTCCCTCCTGGTATGTCCAACTTCCTTGCAGAAGAGCATTAAAACTCCATAACTGAAGTTGCACTTATATGTCCCTTCAAATTACTGTGCATTGTCACACTGCTGATCTTGGGCTCCAACTCTGTTGCTTTTTGTACTGAATGCTATTTTAATCTATGGCTAGGTATGCTGATTTTTTTCTCTTTAATCGCAGAAAAAAGAAGCCCAACTCCAGAGAAGGGAGTGTGTGAGCGGCTGAAACACAGTGACTACAATCGCTGCTTGTACGTGCAGCTCCAGCACGTGGAGATGGAGCTGGAACTACTGGGGCCCCATAAGTTTCAGGTGCCTCAGAGTTACACACAGGCTGTTCGGCAGGTTCAGCACATGAAGAACCTCCTTGAGAGCCGGATCTGCTCCTCAGCATCCAGCAGTGAGAGGTAACCTAGTTCACATCCAATTTTCAGTAAAATAAATTCAGATCATGAACTCCAAATCGGCCAGGATGACGGAGCCCAAAGTAATTACTGCATAACACTTGCTGGGTAAGCATTATTATAGCCGTAGAAGCTTATTATTATACTATAGTACAAGCAAATCAGAATTTCAGTGCATTAGGTACTGCACACAAAAGACAGGTCATTACTCTCTGTCATTTTTGCCTCCAAATTGAGTGCTACAGTTTAGTGCTGCATTATAGCAAAATACTCAAGACAATCACTGAGATCCAAAGCCTCAGGGGAGTCGATAAAAACATATGGATAAAGAAAAAATAGTGAGCAGACAAAAATATCTCAGAAAAAGTATGATCATTAAGTTAGAAATATTGAAAACAACACCAATAACTATGTCTCTGGTTTTTATTGTGATCACAAGGGATATATCCAGCAGCGAAAATGCACTCATGTGTTTAATTCTGTCAGCATTTCAACTCAAAGTTCAATTATGCATGAATTAAGCATGTAATACACCCATCATACTTGTTTTCATTTTAGCTCTTGTCCACAGACTTTCCCATATTTTTGCTCTCTGTATCTTTTGCTATCCATATATCCTGTATAACTGCATTAGTTAAAATAATTTAAAATATTTTGTTTGAGATTTTAAATTGTAATATGTTGCATACTACACCTGAAGTCTGTGTTTTGTTCATCACCTTCTATTCCACTGCAGAACTATTTTTTTATCTTCTGCTTGACTCTCCAGGTGGTCCCTTACTCCAAGTTTCTCCAGGGATGGCAAGAAAGGCCCTTCTTCCAAGGGGCTGCCCTGGTGGTTTGTGTTCATTGCATGGTTCCTTGTTGCAGCCACCAGTGGTGTATCCGGCTTCTTTACTATGCTCTACGGGCTGCATTATGGCAAGGAGAACTCCATCAAGTGGCTCATCTCCATGGCCATTTCCTTCTTTGAAAGTCTTTTCATCACACAGCCCTTAAAGGTGAGATCCAAGTGCAACTGCTGGCTAATAACTCATTCTACCATCACCTCATGAAGAGTGTTGGGTGTTTTAAATAACCACAGCACTTAAAAAAAAAAAATCCTTCCCCTTAAAACAAGAGCTAGTAGCTAGATTACAGCGTTGTACTGTCTTCTGCTTGCATTCCTTTAGTTTCATCTCCCCTTCTTTTGCCAGAATTTGATAGATGATAAAGTTTCTGACCAGGGAAAATGGCAAAAAGTGTTCAGTGAGCTGGACTGTGTGCGCTGTTGCCTTGTTCACGTGCTTGTGCTACAAAAGAGCAACACAAAACACAATTCTCCTGCCTGGTCTGGGTACCTGCATTCAAAGGGATCCAGATCAGAACGTGAGGTTCTTTATGCGGAACAGGTATGCAGTGAGTCAAAAGCTAATTCTTTCCAGGTGCTGGGATTTGCTGCTTTTTTTGCTCTGGTTCTGAAGAAGGTGGAGCAGGAGGATGAAGAAAATACGGCCATTGATGGGTCTTTATGTGCCCCAGGTGTGTGAAATGATTAACGACAGTGAAGTGTTCTCTGGTATTTTGGACTGTTTTATGCACAAATACATGACCTATACGTCAACTCAGGAATTCATCACTTATTTTCGTATATATAGAAATCTTACTGCAATGAAGAGGAAAACCAGTATATGTCCAGATGGGATAAATTTTGCAGAGTACTTAATAAGAACAATTCAAAGATAAAAAAACCTAAAGGAGAAAGAGTGCTGTTCAACAGTTTTCTCCCTGATCAGTCTCAAACTCTGAGTATGTCTGTTTTGAGATATCTTTCTTCCTGTTACCCATCTTTCCTGAGCAACAGGAAGAGAGAGATACCCAGGCTAGACCCTGAACCTGCTTTAATGGTTGGTGGGCTGCTTCCCTCACCATTGTTACCTTACCCTACCGATGGTTTAAGTCATGTCCCCTCTCTTTGTAAGAGAAAGCATTAAAATCTCCTTACAGTGGCAAAATAAGAGAAAAGCAAGACACAGTGGATCTACTGAATGATTCTAGGTTTTCCTGTTCTCACTCGCAGGTGATTCAAATCCTCTCTTTGGAGCCAGACGGGACAGCAGAAGCAACATCTACCAGCCACCTCCTGCATCAGATGTTGAGAAAATGAAAATCAACTGCATGAAGGAGCAAAAAGCATTTGCCCTCATCAGAGAAATCCTGGGTATTATCCATCAATAATTTATCATCTGGCTTTATTCATATCAATATTTTGCCACAGTAAAAATGTTCTCTGGAGTTTAAAAAAAAAAGAAAAAAAAAAAGTGAATTTTTAGCTTTCTGCTAGTCATGTGGGCTCAGTGCAATTTGAGCTGAGGGGAAATAAAAGTGCAACTACAAAAATGTGACGGGCTAATGAAAATTAGAAGGGGCAAAAGGAGGAGGTCAGTGCTTAAAGTAAGTTGGAATCAAAACAGCAATTGGAGGACATCTTTCTAAGAGCAAAGATTTTCTACAGGTGACTAACACTTCAGTCTTGCTTACTCTAAAAGCCGCAGAAAACAAAACTTGAATTTCACTTGAAGAAAGTGAGATGTTCCATCTCACTTCTTCATGCTAGTTCCATTCAGAGCCTCCATTGCTGTTGATGTTCAGTCAGCCTTCCCACTTATTTTCTTGATCACTACTCATATTCCAAATGTGATAAACTTCAGCACTTTCAAGCAGCTTGTGTAAATTCATTAGCAGTGGTTAGAGTCTTTCAAGGCAGCTCTTTAAGCAGTAGCAGTTATTATTCTGGGCTCACATGTGCTGTCTCTTCTTGTCTTTTCCAGCCTATCTGGGATTTTTGTGGATGCTGCTATTGGTTGCCTATGGACAGAGAGATCCCAATTCCTACTACTTAAACAAGCACATTGAGAACAGCTTTACAGATGGATTCCAGGATATCTATAGTTACCAGGATTTTTTCACATGGGCAAGAACTACCTTAGTCAAAAATCTTTACGGCTCATACAAAGGTGCAGACACCGCGTTCCTATCCAATTGTGTGAGCTTCAGCTGAAACGTTGTCTTTTATACTTACCTCTAACTTGAACATGCATGTTACGTTGGAGGAGGGGATTATGAGTGTATAAGGCTAGTGTGGATTTATTCATCTTAGTAAACAACAAAAATCAGTGTGTAATTCTACACTGTCTAACCATGATGTGCGTAGTTGAAGGGCTGCAATACATTGTGCGCTGAAACACAATAACCAAATTAATCTCTGATTCCGCCAGCCTGACTAGGTTTAATTTAACCTGATATTTTAGGTTTGATATAATCCAAGTTTGGTATTGTAATTTTACATTTTTTACATTTTACTCATTGCAGATATTAAGATATATGCCTCCTAGCTCACATGAGCTTCTTTTTGCATTAGAAAAAGAATGGTAGGTAGATGGCACTATAAAGCTTTTCTTCAGGAGAGCTATTAGTGTCATGGCTTAGGTTCATGCAGGCAGATTTCCTAACATCGCTGTGTTTCTATCTAGCCAGTACTAAGTGCAGTCCACTTTCCAGCTCACATTTTAGAGCAAATATTAAAATGCATTAGCAGATGGGCACGGGCCTCCTGTGCAGCCAGGTGAATGCAGGCTGCACCCAGTTGTTTTGCTGAGTGACTCTAAACGGGCAAATTTGCTCCTGCAGCTCTCAGTTTCCTTCTCTATAAAGTACAGATTGATAATTATACTGCACTCTGTGGATGGAACTACAGACGTTATATGAGAACTCAGTTCAAACTGGGACAAGGGCTTTATTTTCACAAGAATTTTGCTTACAGTGTTGTGGATTTTTTTTTAAACCGAAGCTATGCCAAAACAATAAATGATACAAAAAATTATTAGTAGGAGTTTTGTCATACTGCCAGTACTGCTCATTTCCATGTCCTGTTCAGGATTCATTACAGATGGCAATTCCAAGCTAGTGGGTAGTGCCCGAATTCGACAAGTAAGAGTGAAAGGAGACACATGCCCCATTGCTGCCAAGCTCCAGCAGGCGATTCGGGAATGCCGTGCCCCGTACACCTTCCAAACTGAAGACACCTCGGGTTACGGGGAACGCTGGAACGCTTCAGCTTTCCACAACTCCTCTGACTTGAGCTCAGCGTGGCAGTATCAGAGTCAGGCCCAACTAAGAGGGCACCCAATCTGGGGCAAACTTGCCGTCTACCGGGGAGGAGGATACGTGGTTCACCTGGGGACAGATCCTCAGAACGCCTCCAGGTACCATGTGCACTCAAGTAAATTATAAGTGAAGCTGTTGTGGTGGGAATGCTGCTCTTTCCCCTACCTTATTTAGGATTAATTTCAGGCAGCATCCTGAGTTTTCCTACTGAGGATTTGCCCGGCTATTGTAGATATTATTGTGATGGCTTCAATGTAATTTATGTTCTTAACATCTTGCTCTGTATTAGGAAATAACTCCTCTGTGTAATACTGTTTCTCTCCCGTATGGGTTAGATGACCAGCTATATGTTTTTCGGCAGAATTCTCCAGTACCTTTTCACCAATGTCTGGCTAGATGCCTTTACAAGAGCAGTGTTCGTTGAATTTACAGTCTACAACGCCAACGTGAATCTTTTCTGCATTATAAGTCTGATGTTTGAAACAAATGCTCTAGGTGAGAGCCTTTTTGACGTTTCAGAAGACAGAAGGCAATGCAGCTACACATGGCATAGTTACATGTTGTCAGTGCTTTCCGGGTTCTTTATTCAGTAAACAGAAGCATGTTAATAATGCTAATAATGGCAGAATCAATAAAAAAAATATACAAACCATTTAGAGGTTGATGTAGACATAATACTTACGGAGTGCCACAGTAACATAGACCATAATAGCTCACGTTTGCTCATGCTGTAGCCATCTGTTACTGAAGAAAGCACAGTACTGAAACTTAATCTCTAAAATGTACATGATAGGAACTGGAAAATGTTAGTTCCTAATTATTTCAGCTAATCAATGCAGTATAAAGACAAAAAAGCAAAAATAAGTTTTTTTTCATTTGAATGAAAACAGAAAGACCTAACTATCTGAATACTGAGATAAATACTGTTATTTTTAGGGGCCTTCTTCACAAGTGCAGAGCTGCAAAGCATCCAGCTTTACCCATATACCAATAGTCTCCATATCTTCGTCATTGCAGCAGAAGTGATTTATTTCTTCTTTATTCTCTACTACATGGTAGTACAGGTGAGATCCAAGGGGTACTTCTGGTGCCAGGTATCGTATTGCTTCTGTTCTGATCTCATTTACAAATGCATTTGCAGTGGGTAATACAAAAATTATTTCTCAGGCCCGTACTTGAAAGAGTGCAAAACTGTTTCCACAGGGAAAACTTATGAAGACTCTGAAATGGAGATATTTCCAGAGCAAGTGGAATCTCCTGGAGCTGGCCATTATAGCGATTAGCTGGAGTGCCCTGTCCGTGTTTGTGAAGCGGACAATCCTAGGGACCCGAGACATCAGCTACTACCAGGAGCACAAAGAGGAGTAAGTGTTACTGCTAGCTAGCCCGTCCCCTGGCAGTGCTACTAATGCAGGAAGACTCTGAAATGGAGATATTTCCAGAGCAAGTGGAATCTCCTGGAGCTGGCCATTATAGCGATTAGCTGGAGTGCCCTGTCCGTGTTTGTGAAGCGGACAATCCTAGGGACCCGAGACATCAGCTACTACCAGGAGCACAAAGAGGAGTAAGTGTTACTGCTAGCTAGCCCGTCCCCTGGCAGTGCTACTAATGCAGAAACTTGTTTCATACAGAATAGAAATAATATCGTCTTAAAAAATATGGTTGAACAAGAAAGAAATGAAAGAATCACAGAATAATGTAGGCAGGAAGGGACCTTTTCAGGTGTCTGGTACAATCTTTTGCTTTGGCGTTAGATCGGGGCCTCCTTTGGTTGTGTTTTAAGTATCTCCAAACACAAAGACTATCTGAAAATCAGCAGCATTTCAGTTGTATCCTTGACCCTCTCTCAGCTCTGGCTAATGCTGATATAAAACTGCCATGTCCTGCTGACTTTTTGTGCACATGCAGCAGGGAGCACAGAAAGGAACATTCAGGCAAGAGCTCAAGTCAGCCCTAGGCTGAAACCACGTCTAGAGGGACTGACTTTTCCAGTGTAGTTGTTCATGCAGTTCAAAGGCATGTATGTGCATTGTTTAATAAATCTTTTCTTTTTTCCTAAACAGATCTGTAAGCTTTAATGAAACAGCAACAGCTGATGCAGTTCTGGGTTACCTGATTGCTTTCTTAGTACTTCTGTCCACAGTAAAACTGTGGCATCTGCTGAGGCTCAACCCCAAACTCAACCTGATCACTTCAACCCTACGCAGGGCCTGGGGTGATATCTCTGGGTTCATCACTGTTATTGCAATCATGTTCCTGGCCTATTCCATTGCAGTGAGTATCACTGTGGTTTCTGTTGTCTGCACTCTGCACCCGCATTGAATGATTTGTTCCTGAATGGTGAAAGCAATGCAGGTTTGAAATGCAAAACTAAACAAAGCTGTCTGTCTAAATCCTAGGTTAGCAGCTTGATGGCTGCAATGTACTGCTTGAACTCTGATTCTTTCTTTGGTGCAAGTGAAAGACAAGCTAAAACATCCACCTGCCTGTTCTTTGCAAATTGAAATTTAGTATGTGCAACAGTAGCCTCTTTTACGGTCTTGTCAGGTGTTTTCCCCGCTTGTATACCAAAATCAAGCCAGAACCAAAACCCTTCACAGGGCTCCAGTGATAAACAAGGAGAGCTTTCTCCAAATATAGCAGTCACTAGCTGCGTTTGCAGCAAGTACTCTGATTATGGTGCTAGATATGTTTTCTTTCCCTGCAGACAAACCTGATATTTGGCTGGAAGCTCGACTCTTACAAAACTCTCTTCGATTCGGCAGAGACAATGGTCAGTCTTCAGCTGGGAATCTTCAACTATGAGGAGGTACCATCTCTAACTTGGAGAAGTTCATTATTTGTGTCTCAAATGTATTTTGTGTGTCAAATGTATTTGTGTCTCAGATGATAATAATGCTGGCAAATAGAAAGACTTTCAATTGGTGGTAGGCAAGAATCTAATTTTGCAAATTCTAAAACCTTTTAAAGCAGACATCCTTTCTCATCGAGAAAAGGAAAGGACATTAGATGAAATATAGCTTGCATCCCATTGCAAACATGAGTGTACTCATAATGAACTAGGTAAACGCATACAGAGATTTCATCTATACTTTCATAGCTACTTGCACATGAAATCTTCACACCATTATATTGACACGAATATATAAAAAATAAATAAATTGCCCATATTTATAGACCAAAGAAAAAGTCATCATTTTGATCAAAGTATGA
Organism: Tinamus guttatus; assembly: GCF_000705375.1. The sequence goes on from NW_010580009.1 coordinate 20,281, forward strand.
AAATGACCAAAGAAGAAAAAAAAATGACTGTACATTTATATAAATATAACATGTATATAAAATAATCTACTAGCCGCAAAGATTTTCAAACTGGCAAACTCCTTTTTTGAGTGTTAAACTGCTTCTGTGTATATCCTTTTGTCATAACCAAAATATGATGCTCTGCCTTATTAATACTGCAGGTCTTGGACTACAATCCAATTCTAGGCTCCTTCTTAATTGGCTCCTGCATCATTTTCATGACATTTGTGGTGCTGAATTTGTTCATTTCGGTGATCCTGGTTGCCTTCAGCGAGGAGCAGAAGCATTACCAGGTGGGTTCACACAGGCTCTTCTGCTCTTCTTTAACCTCCTGGTGCAGAGCTTACTGGTCACTTAGCTGTTCCACATCTGATGAACACAGGTACACTCTGCCCTGCTCTTGAGAAGTCAACATTTCAGCACAAAGAGCACTTCAGATACTGCGGATTCACACTGCCCATTCCCATTTAGATGAGTCTGCTCAGAGTTAGTACCAAAACTGATTCGTAGTCTATATTATGTTCACATACTAAATGCAGGAAAATGAAACAAAGCCTTGGGCTTGTGTCCTAGCTTCATCAAACTCAGTGCCATGCCAAAACTCCAAGTGTCTTCATGAGGACAATACAGCTCTTTTTAAAAATATCTCTTTAAGCATCTGACATATTCAAGCTATTGATAGCATGGTATGAAATCCAGCCTAGTGATACCACCAGTCATATGGAGGGTAACCTAGCGAACTCCAGGCTTTGGTGGCAGGATTCCCACAGGCTTTGACAGAGCGAAATTTCTTCTGTTTCATATGTGCTCACCTACAGACTATCAGGGACATTTGTCTGATAAAAATACCATCGTGGTGTTCTGCTTCAGCAGATATTCACTCTCTGCCTTGAGTCACACTTGGTTCACTTCATGCCAAGTGCAGAGCTTCTCTTGAGACTTGCTCCAGCTTGAGCAGAGACAGTGGGTTTCTGGTGCCCTAGTAACTTATTTCTGTTGTAATTCTTCCAGGCTTCCGAAGAAGAGGAGATTGTTGATCTAATGCTAATGAAGCTCTTCAGTTTCTTTGGGCTTAAATGCAAGAAGGATGAGAAGCCGGTCACTAATGATCAACAGGACTAATGTGAAAAACAACTTGGGAACTGCAATGAAAAACCGCTTTGTTCACAGCTGAAGGAGCTTAGGCAACGGCAGCTGATCCTTAAAAAGTAGCCTTAGACTATAAGCTTCTGGCCACGACGCTGCGCCCTTGGAGCAGTACCGTCCTGCTGTTACCGTGTGCACGAGCTCACGCTACAATAAACGGCCGCCCCCACGCGCCTCCCACGCGTCTGTCTTTAGTGGAGCGC
>NW_010580009.1:22150-39593 GCF_000705375.1 Tinamus guttatus
CCCTGCCTTCCGTAGCGCGGTTTCTCCTGTCCCTTGCTTTGGCGCTGATGCTCCTCCAATTCCTTATGCCGTGAGAAGCTGGTTTGTTCCCCTGAAATGCCAGAAAACTGACCTCGTTGCCATGCTGCAGTCCTAGCTGCTCCGGCTGCTGCTGCCTTCCATTGTGCGCCCCTGTCCCCTCTTGGCCCCAGCCAGGACCTTCACTGAGCGACCTGGGAGCTTTTCCTTGCCTTCGTGTGCTCAAACAGCGCTTGTGCTGTTGATGATGTGCCCCGAATCCCTCAACAAGAGAGGCAAAAACGTGCAGACATCAAGGACAGGCTGGATTAGGCTGGCAGGAAATCTGTGTCGGGTTTTCAGGGCCTTGGGCCTGTTCACATCGGTGGGTCAGTCTGATGAGTGCCCTTGCAGCACAGCTGCACTAGTATTAAGGCAGAAGATAGACCCTTGCACTGGTGCATTTTTGCATTTATGCGGTTAATTCTGACAGTAACTCCTTGATTTGAATGAAGGCAAATCTGAAAAGAGAATCCATTGTACTCCAGACAACAGAAGTACAAAGGAGAAGGGAGGGCTGGAGGAGAGACATATACTATTAAAGAACTGTCTACTACTGAGAGTAAGTCATTTCTTTTCTTTCAGATAGCCTTTTAACCTAGTCTCCTGCAGCCTTTGCAAATGAAAGAAACAATATTTCTATTGGTCGTTATTTGCAAATCAGATAAATCAAGAGCTAAATTTTTCTTCATTACTGTAACTGTTTAATATGCCCATCATTGGTTTTACAGATATGACTTAAAGATAACATAAATCATACCTTGGTTTTGGCAGAGAGGAAACATTTTTGTATGCCTGTTTGTAGAAGTGTGAGTTTTCCTTCACTCTTCAGGCATATCTTTATAAAATATTTAATAGAGGCAGGCTACATTAAGTAATACCTGAATTTTAGAATGCACTAGTTAGACTGAAAACAAGTCATGAAGTTCCTGAAGTTAGAGTAAATTCAGCTGCTTTCTTGAAAAATAATAGTTACAGAAAAAACTTGGTATGCTCTGACATCTCATATTCATTCAGACTGATTTAGCTAATGTGCCGATTGCATAAATTCAAAGTTCAAATTTTGAGATCACCTATTAACTCTCATTTGGCCTTGGATTTATTTACAGTACATGTTACGTGGTTAGAATTTTTCTTATGTGCTGTCCTGACAGCCTGCTTTGTTATAAATTCGACCTGCAGAATCTGTTCTTCTCTTTTCTAATCTTGAATCCTATTTAGTATTATTATTCTACATAAAAATGTACTATCTAGCTTCTTTGTGGCATACATAACATTAGTGTTCAGTTTGGGTTTGAAATGCTGTGTGTCTGTTCTCATGGTTCATTACTTATTTCCAGTGACATTCTTATTATCCATGGATTTAATGTCTTGACCTAAAATGATTTACAAGATATGTGATTTCTCCTGTTCATTAGAATGCCCTGAGAAATATATGTAGGTTTAAATAATGCTAGCTGCCACTTTTTCTGATTGATACTGTGTTGAAAAATGAGCATGCAAAATATTTTGTAAAATGTCCTGAAAAGGACATACACAATTGTCTATATTTGCATTGTGCTATGTAGGTCTAGAAAACTCAGGCCATTTTAAAATAAACAATTTTAGAAGTTCCTACTCAGAAGCTAATGAGAGGGTCACAACAATTAAAACATTTCAAAACATTACTGATTTAAAGTGGAAACATTTTAACAGGATTATAGCAAGCACTTCTGCTTTCCTTCATGCACAAGCTTACAAAATAAGCAAGGCTTTGTCAGGTTTTGTTTCTCTAAAGGAGCTTAGGAGTGAAGGCCAAGAGGGGAATTTTGGAACCTGAAGGAAGGTCCAGCAGCACTGATGTGTCACTAATCACACAGGATTAAAACACAGTTCAAGAAGCTCTCCAGGTTCAGGAACACCCCTTGTCTACTTAGACAAATGCAAGAAGTGAATATTAAAAAGAAGAAAAGTGAAAAGAGAGAATCTTAGTGGAATTGCTGCAAGTGAGAAAAGAACAAAGCGGGCTGAAAATTCTTAGGGTGAGAAAAGTTCTATGCCAAGTGCGGGAAGACAAGTGTGTTTCAGTTAGCTGTCTTGAAGTTCATCCATATGGCTTTATAGAATGAGGTGCTTTCAATAATAAAAGCTGTCATGACTGTTACAGACCTAAATTATATGCAAAACTGTGAGATTGTCACAAGGGTCTGAAAAGACAGGGGTCTTTAAATTTCAAGAACAACATTAGTTATTCTGAGTTGTTTTATAGTAGCAGCATTAGAAGAGAGCAAATTTTCTTAGGTAAAAGTTACCTGTGTAAGTGGCCTAATATTAATTTGGCCTAATTTTACAAAGGTCTGGGGCAACATTGAACAGGGAGGGCAGTCAACTAACTGCTTCAAATAGCTAGGCTGCAACTCTTCCCTGCAACTCATGGATATATATAAATACATAGGACCTTGAATGAGATGTTGGAATGGTCATGTTTTTCCAGCATGTCATTAATGCTGTCCTTGCAAAGTGGTTGGTGGAAATAATTACCGAACAGGTTGGAAAAAGTCATCAGGGAGATGTGCAACTGCAAGTAAAGTGCACGCGTGCACTTTTGACTTACACTTCTGTGAACTCAAACTACTCTTTTTGCACCTTTACTGATGACACAGGAGCTGTTAATGCTATCAGCAATAGCCGTAGAGTTTCTGTTGTGCTGCTGCAGATGTTGTGAATGGAACAAAGTGCTTCTGTAATTTGCACTGTTATCTTAAGTATTTTCCAGGAAAAACAGATAAAAAACTAACCTCACAAATAATAATAATAAGGCAGGTTTTAACCCTGCAAATGTATTATTGTATTCTAAGCAAGCACCATGTCACATACTTCTGAAATACCAAGTTTGTTTCGTTTTAGCCCGCAAATTCACAGACAAGCATGAGTGGATATCAGTTGAAAATGGTATTGGAACAGTAGGAATCAGCAATTTTGCACAGGTATTGATTTTTTTTTCCCCTCCTCCTATCCAAGCCTGCAATATTTACTTACACATACCCGTTCTTGTCCTTGCTCTTTGGATGGATACTTTTTAAAAAATTATTATCATTCTACTTGTGTATGGTATAGACTGAGATTTTGGACTTAGAGCTGTAACACTGTTTGTAAAGTTGATGCTGTTTCAGCAAACTCTGATAAATTCTTAATCACTCAGATCAAGCCTATGGAGAGCTGAACTTGATGAGAAACTGAATAGTTCAGCTGAATTTAAAACCTCTTTTATCACTTGAGTTTTACTGGGCTTTTAGAGCACATGATTATAGAAAGAAGTTGACATGTATTTTTGAGGCCAAATTCCCCTTGAACTTGAATATGCTGCAACTCCTCTGGCTAAAGAACAATTACAAATAGAACTACAGTGTGCCACATATATTTCTTAAGCCAAGACAGTGGTAGTCAGTTTCTTTAAGGAAATCAGCAGATATTTTTCTCAGCCTGCCTGAAATAAACTGTATCAGCTTTATGGTTATTAATACTGTTATAGATAAACAACAGTTGGGCATTTGGGGCATTGTCTTCGTTGCATTTAAAAATATATAAATTTAAGAAGTGATTTGCATTATGAATGTTTAACCCTTAGAAAGATTGAGAGCTAAATTGGGAGACAAGAGGCAAGAAAGGGAGAGAGAAAAATTGTATATTTCCTTCATTCTGAAGTTACTGTATCAAATATCTCCCACATACAGTTTCTTAATGTATGTTTTGATTCACTTGTTTTTCTTTTAAGGAAGCATTAGGAGATGTCGTTTATTGTAGTCTTCCAGAAGTTGGGACCAAGCTGAATAAACATGGTAAGTTCAGCTATAGTTTCTAATGAAATAATTATAATACCCCACTCAGCGTTTGCAAAGCAGCGTTTTATGAATTAACCTTTATGTTTATTAGTAACATTATATATCTTCTGGATACAAAATTAATTCAGGTATTTCTAAGATAGACAACATCTTTCAGACTCTGTAAGATAAAACTAAACAAATCCTAGGCTGCTTGTACTAGCAGAGACTACCTTTTAAACTGTGAAGGCATCTAATTAAAAAACAAATATTTGAAATACATATTTGTAATAATTCTATTTGTACTCTGTTTTTAAAATCCACTTATTTTTATGTTTTGATTTGAACTTCTTGATAGGGCTTAGGCTTAGCTGTAATTCTGCAACCATGCACTTCACGGGTTGCAATGTAAAAAACAATTGATATTAAGCTCTATTTTTTTTTGTGAACATACAAACTCAGTAATTTCTGCTATCAACTGTAATTATAGGTTGTTCTACCCATTAGCAACTTGGAAACTGCTCCCAGAAGATGTTCTCTCACTCCCTGTGCTTATGCCTAGGTGTCTTCTGACAGCTCCATGTTCTTACAGCCCGTTTTGTTTCTCTGTGGTTTAGAGTTACTCAGACTACTGTTGCCCCAGGCATCGTTTTCATAACTGCATATAAAAATAAAAAAAATGAAAGGGCAGTGGGATGGTTCCAGAGTGGTGCTCCTGAACACTAATGTGTGTGTTTCCAGTGAGTGCAAATGTAACGTTTGAGAGTGCTTCCAAAATAAAAATCGAGACTCCTAGACTATGGCTGTATCTGTTCTGTAGAGAAAACTTTAAGTGGAACACAGAAAGCCTATTTAGACCTGTTGCAGCAAGAACTGGAGGCAGCTCTGTCTAACGCCATCCCATATCATGCTGTTGGCTTTAACTAAAGGACTAGCCAAATATAATGCATATCCATCCATTCTGTAGTAGCCAGATGCTACTGCAAGTTCCCTAGAATAACTGAGGAGCAAAAACTTCAGATTTAGTACTTCTGATTGTTGTCCTAATACTGAAGACTTCAGCCTCTTTTCAGCCAGAAAGTTTTCAAGTTCAGTGTTAAGGCACTTCTTTCATTGGCCAGATCACCATCAGAATATCTATCTACAAACAGAAATCATTATGTATATTCCTCCTAGGAGCATTAAATCATATTCTGTATTTTAGATGAGTTTGGAGCCCTGGAAAGTGTGAAAGCTGCTAGTGAACTCTATTCTCCTCTCACCGGGGAAGTGACTGAAATTAACGCTGCCCTTGCAGAGAATCCAGGGCTCGTCAATAAATCTTGTTATCAAGATGGTAAGATGTGATTTTTATCTTTCAATAGAGAATACCACCTGGATCTTAAGAGTGTTTCTTGCTGTCACAGATAGATGGGAGATTTTTAATTCTACGGATTCAATGGTGTGTAGGCTTAAGATAGAATGTACTGAATATAGTTCAAGTCCAGTAAAATAGCATGAAGGCATTCTTGGTGTCTTGTCTTTGCTGTCAACTTCTTTGCAGTGTTTTCTTTTCAGACATAAATTGAAGTTGAATTTAAATTTTTATTTAATTTTTTTCCCTTCATTGCATTTCTTTTTTTTTTCTTTTTTTTTTTTAATCCTGTAACAGCTCAGGGTATTCAGACTTTACTCTCTCTAAATAGCCTTTCTTTAATGTTACTGACAGAGACAGTACTGCTTGGGATAGCTAGTCTAACTTAGGCTATTTCTTAAGAGTGTGCATACAATGTATCTGAATGCTGTTTGCTGGCACAAGACCTTGCAGTGCTTCTATGTCTACCAGGGAGCATTTTGCTAGGGGGTAACATGAATGTCTCTATTGTAGGATATTGGCAACTCTTTTTTGTTTGTTTTTCTTTTTTTGTTCTCTAATTTCTTAACTACAGGTTGGCTTATCAAGATGACTGTGGAAAACCCCACTGAACTGGATGAACTGATGAGTGAAGACGCCTATGAGAAATACATAAAATCCATTGAGGAGTGAGCTGGAATACTGAAATAAACCTGTACAAAATATTTCAGTGTAACTTGTCATAAATCAATGGAGAAAATCCAGTTTTGGCAACCTGAAAAATACATCACATATACAAGACAAATAATTGCAGTACTAAAATGTTTAGTATCTGCAAACCACCTGGGGCTTTTCCTTATTTTAATTTGCCTGATTTTTCTAACTTTGAGACTTCCAATATATGCTATTTTTTTGGAAAGAAAAGAAATAGATTTGTTAAAATAGGTATGTCCCAAGTGTCATTTGACAATCAAGTTTAGTATATCAGAGCCTTAGTACATTAATATGGTAACACTGTAATAGACACATGACTTATTTTGTATCGTGGACTACATCTTTACCTGAAATATTTTTCTATCACTCCTATGATAGTGGAAAAGCAGCGTCTCCCTAACCTCCCAGTTACATTTGTCTAGATAATACCAAAAGAGAGAAGGTATGCAAGCTACCTCTCTGCAGGATTTTTATGTATTTGCCTTCTTTACAGAACTAGAATCCTGTATGTGTTCCTTCTTCATTTATTACCTTATAAAATAGTTACGCCCTTACAAAAGGTACAGTCCTTGTCTTTTGACTTACTTTTTTAGTATACAAAAATCACGCAATGATACAATTTATCAGGGCTCTCAAGTGGATTGTTTAGGACATATTTCTTGTCTGGACTAAGCAAGCACTATGTACGTCACGAGTAATTTAGAAATTTTACATCTTAAGCTTAGCAATTGTGGTGATCTCAGCAGATACTCTAAAAAACTGTGTTATCAGTAATACTTCAGCATATAATTTGTTTCCTAGGAACAAGTAGGCGCTCTGCTGTTATAAGGATATAATGGGAATGAACTGGAACTTTTATTTCCTAAACCAGTAAACTAAAGCAGCGGACTACATTAGGCTTAACATTTAATGGATTCACAAACGTGCATTCAGAGTTGATGCGACATCTAAGGGCAAGGCTGAGTTTTGCAGGCCAGGATTTGGGGAAAATGTACAGGTGAAACAGTTCTACACTGAAGCTTTTTTTCCCCCATCCAATTTTACAGTAGTGGTTTGAAGCTAATCACAAAACAGCAGGAATTACAACCAAGCATATTTAACTTGATGCTATTTAATCCATGTAAGATGATGAAAGTATAATTACAATTCCTCTGGCAGTTTTTGAAACTGCAGCCCTTCTGGATGGGCTGAAATGTATTGCAGGCTTTTCAGAAACCTCTATTGAAAACTCTCTAACATATAAAAATATAGGCTCTATTTTAGGGTCTGAAAGGATGTCATAATAGTTGTTGGTTTTTGAAATCTAAAGATCTAAACTTTTCCTGAACAAGTCTCAGATAACCACCCTGCCCAGACACATACCACTCTGGGGCTGAGAAAAGATGATCTCCTCTTACGAGTTGGAAGTAGAAGGTGACACTAAGATGAAAGGATAGGTTTGGCTGCTCCAGAGAAGTGCTGACTTGGCAATGGTTGATAAACAGAAAGCTCCAGTAAACCTGAATGGAAGTGCTTTAAGAATGGCCAGTACTTAACCGTTATTCACTGTATTATGCAGTATTCATGAGAGACTTGTGACAATGGTTAAGGCCTGAAGATGTGGTAGTTTAATCCTTCCTTCTGTTATAGACTCTTGAGGGAGTCAGTTTGAGTCTTTAACTCCCCTCAGCACCTTCTCAAAGGAAAGTTTCATTCAACTTAGAATGAGTACCAGCAAATGAACATAGGAATGCATGAAAATGTTTTGATTTGTTATTTCTTCCATTTCTACTCTCTTCATATTTATGAGAGTAATTAATGAAATTCCCTTCATTTGCTGCCATATATGACCTTTTTGGATCTCCCTTTAAGGTTTTGATGGGGGCTCACGAATTCTGCACCTATTTAAACCAAAAGATATCTATCAAAATGAGTATTGTTCTCCTATCTTTTAGGCTGCCTAAATCACACGCTGAAAATCAATTATTCACGTGTGGTTGATGCATACTCCTCAAGTAGGCTCCTAGACCTCAAACAGTCCCACAGCGTCACTAGACTCATCAGAAACAAACTTCAGACTGATCAGTGTGCACTGACTTGAGCAAGGCTCTGCAAGGGCAAAAATGCGACCTTGCCAATATGAATCCGTAAAGAATCTTCTTAATAGAATCATCAAAATAAAAAGATAGATTGAATATGTATTAGTTTTGGACTACAACATACTTAAATACTTTTGTATAAATTGTAGGGGAGGGGAAGGACTTGTTTCACAGTGTTTGCTCCTATAGAAAATGAATAAAGGAGATGATTTTTCACACAACAAACAGCTTGTCTCTGGCCTCTTAAGTCCTGATTCTGAGGGGAGACCTAAAAAATATCTTTAACAGATGAGCTAGAGAACTTAAAACTCATAGTTATGGGATCCTAAATGTTATAGACTGAGGGGGGAGATTGTTTTTTATAGCAAATTATAATTTCCATGCAACTCTTCTTTTCAATCTACACTCATTTTTGAAGATTTTCATCTCTTTCAAACCTGAAAGTATTGCATACCTAAAATACTACATGACTGATCAATAACATGAGTTTACTGGGGGTGGAATGTCTCAAATCGTCAAATGATGACACATCAATTTGAAGCATTTCAAGTTCAATCAGAAATCATTAGATACTTCCACCGCCTGATGGCGCTCGGTGTGTTAAGGAAGACATTGGCACAGTGGAAGGGAGGGGAGCTCTGCCCACTTCCTCTGCTTCTGCCCTTTGGTCTCTAAAAGGTCCTGCATTTTCTCATCAGTTTCAGGATCACTTGATTTCCTAAGTCAACTTCAAGACCAGAAAATAATATTAAGCCTATCTTGCTTCATTGAAAATGTTTTAAAATCACTCCTCCCAGAACTCTCTGTAACAAAGTAATTCACTACCACCTCATTTTGGCATCTTTTTTCTTCCCTAGCCTCCTCTTCCTGTTTCTGGCAGCAGGTCTAAAATTGTCACTTCTCAAGCTTGAGATTTGGAACCAGAGAGAAAAGGGGAGGAGGAGCAGCTCCTCCTGAGCTGAGGTTTTAGATAGTTCCAAGTATGGTGCCAGCCACTATCTCAGTTAGAGTCTTTTTATTAATCCGTGAGGGATGCATGGGAAGCTTTGGCAAACATACTGTTGAATCAAAGTTACAGGCAAAACTGTTTTAACATTAATGGAAGCTGAATCAGTCTTAAGTACTGCAAAATTCACCCACAGAACACAGGATCACTTTTACAGAGAATAGTGGTATTTTAGTATGGTGAAATTCAGATGGATTGATGGAAAACTTAGTATCTTTTGGAAAGCTATTCCCGGGGAATTTGACCTCATGGATATAAGAAAAAATGGAAAGCACCAAAGCAAGACAGTTTTATCAGTATAAACTACTGGCAAGGTATGATCTAGACAAAGCTGGAGACAAATTCTGAGAGCAGCATAGATTGCCAGGAGTTCCTGAATGTCATTTCCTTTACTGTCTCCAGAATATTTGAGACACCATCCTAGCATAAATCACTGGCAAGGGTATTAGGGGGATTTGGATTGGTTACAGCTGCCTTTACAATATTGATATCCCTCTCTTCCTGATAAAGGCTTATATGGTCATTTCAGACATGATCTATTTTAATGCAATACCGATGTTCTACATCTGCTATTAGGCTGTTCCGTCACTTGTTTATAGTGATTAAATATTGATGCTGTTGAATGCATTTCACTCAGAGATGCACTGTAACGGAGGCACAGCTCTTTAAGCTTTCTCTAACCATGTAAAGCAATCCACGAGATAAAAGGATGAGGTTGCACTTCTTAGGACACAGGAGTATTTCTTTCACAATCATCATTCCCTCCCTTCTTCACTTCAGGTATCTGGATCAAGAGAAAATGACTGAAAATTAAATACTCTTGGCAATACCTATCTGTTCTGACAACCCCTAACTTGTGCCCCAATAGCTAAAGTCAATGATAAAACTGCTGTAGTACCAGCACTGCATACTTTTACTTTCATGTACAAGCCTCAGCTACAACATTTTTGTCAGCTTTTACTAGACTACAGGGCATTTCTGAAGTCAGACTGTCCTCATAAATGTGTCATACAATAAAGACAAACTCAGACATTCAAAACCTTCGGATTTTTTTTTTCTACTTTTTCATTATCTTCCATAGGTTTACTTCCAATAGCAAGTAGATCATCCCGTGTTTGTACATACATTCTGCTCTCTCCTGCCATAAATGTCTGGTTTTACTACATAAATGTTAATGGTTATGTCAATCATAGGTACTGGCAGCAGGACCTAGTTAACGGCAAAGATTCTCAGGCAGTGATATAAAATGAAGTGTATGAGAAAATCCTGTGTCTTCCATATCTACCACATCTTCTCCCATCCCTGCCTGCTGGAAGGGAAAGCAAAACAAGAAAGGGAGAAACGGTGGGTTCAGAGAGGCCATGAAGATGGGATGAAGCTTGGTTGGCAAAATGTAGTACAGCACTTAAGCTTTAGAAGAGCCACTTTCCTTCAGTCACAAAGACTAACTCGGGAATAAACAGAAACTACCTGAACTAACTCAATGAAGTTTTTCCATTTCTGCCCCAGACCACATTAAAAAAACCTGCAGCTGGATTGTATGAAACCTGCAAGCCCTGTGAACTACAACTTGGTTGGGAATAACTGCACAGAAGTGCCCAATGCACTGATGTAGCAAAACCAAGTAACTGACGGACAACACACTCCAGCTACTCCTTCTCTACCACCTGCTCTTCGGACATAGGGTTCTGCTTCCATGTGATCTACTAGAATACTATTTCAGATAAGATACAGAATTAACATAGTCTCACTCAGAAAAAATGTAAAGCTATGCTTTTTTTGTTTTTTTGTTTGTTTGTTTGTTTGTTTTAGTATGTCACATCATTCTAATCTTAACCCAGAACTGTTATCTTACAGCTTCTAGATCATTCAAGGATAACTGCAGTTTTAAATTCAAAGTATAAGCCTTACCAGAAAGAATAGGGAACTTACATGCTATTTTTCTGATCATTATACTCTAATATTTTTACAAAGGCACCTTAAGAAAACAGATCTAGATTCTGTATTTTGTGTGAGCTAATAGTTTGCTTTTACACTTTCTTTTTGAGAGCAAAAAGCTAACAGCTGCTCTTGTCATTAAGGTAAGCTGCTATCTACTGAAGGCTGTGAAAATTTGCACATTATAAGAATTCAAGAAGTAAGTATTCTGAATACAGCTTGGCTAATAACTAGTTAGCCTCAACTGCCCATCACCATCACCACCACCATCCCCATCACTGGGGAGAAAGTAGGTGATGGTTAGAGAGCACTACTGGGGTTAGTGCTCGGTGTGCATGGGGCTTAGAAAGCTTCCACCTAGGCCACGGAGTCTTTCAGCACTGGCCAACTTAAAGTGGTTGTTTTAAATAATAAAAAAACCCACAGTTCCTGGGTATCCCATGCATCCCTCCATGACAGCCACTCCCTCCATTCCTGTACCTTTTGTACTGACAACTGGCTTTTGGGAGCTACATGTCCAATCTGCAATGAGAACGCTCCAATTATTGCTAGCTACAGTAGTGATACAAACCCAGGACAGAGTAAAGTCAAAAGCTAAAATACAGGCATTACACTTAACATTACTTACAATTAACCAGAAGACTAGGTTTCCAAAAGAACTCAACACACTGCAGCTTCCCCATGGAACACTCTTAATAGAGACTGCTTGAGGAAAACTCATCTTGAAAGCCTGGCCCAAAGATTAAATACTTGTCTTCAGATGTCAAGGTACATCATCCAGTGTCTTCCTATGAATACTATGGATTCATCGCATTTTGTTTTTTTAAATTGTCAACCGATAGAAACTCGTGTTTTTTTTTTTTTTTTTTAACTGGAAAAAGACAGGTTCATATTTACCACACAATCACTATTTGTATCATTCATCTTTAATGACAGATAGAAGCTACAGTTTTATAAATATATACCTTTCATAGTTGTGACAATCAGTGACTAGATAGAGTTGTAGTGGAAAATAGTCTGAAATACAGTAAGGCTAGATAAATTACAAGGCCTTATTACAAAAAGTTGATTCCAAACTTTTGGTGATATTTTTACAAACGTTAGAAATAAATATTACTTAGTGCTATATAAATACTACAGAAGAAACTACAACCAAAAGCAGATTACACCATTTCGAACTTAAAAAACAACTTTACAAAAAAAGTCAAGATAAATCAAAGCAACAGTAATAACAACAATTTGTGTGTTACAGAACATAATTTTGAACAGGCAGAATTGCCATCACTGAAGGAAATTTGTTTTAACAGTGTATGAGAGAAGTTAGGTTGGTTTAAATTTCAAGAACAGTTATTTTTTTTTTATCACAGTCAATTCTATCAGTTTTCCTGCACTACAGCTTGGATGCCTACCCAGATGCAGGCAGGTTTTTGCATTCAAGTATAACTCATTATATATCAAGTTACGATGTCTTGGCCCTTTTAAAATACAGGAACTTCACGGGAAGGGGCACCATCATAAAGTCACTTACAGGATCTATACAAACATCCATTGCAGCAGTTTAGAAACTGGACTTGAAAGAGCTTCCTTTCTACTACTTAGCTCAATTATAAAAGCAAACATGTAAGCTTTTCCAATTTACAACTGTAATATAATTCACTTATCACCATGATATGGAGATTTAAAAAAAAAAAAAAACACTCACAATAATAACTCAAGAATTTTTCTTTCCGGAAGGTGAACGAGTAGAGAAAGGTGTTATGCATGATACTTCATGACCTAACTTCAGAAATATCGTTCTGTTACCATTATTTAAAGGATAATGATTGCGGATAAAAAAAGCCTAAAAATATAATGCTATTTAAGAAATAAAGCTTCCCTAGTGACACATTTAACAATGTTTTATATACAACATACAGATACAGAAACTTTAACCATTGAAGTTAATCTCTACAAAAACAGGTGGACCACAATATTGCATAGAAAAAAATCCCTGGTATAAATATGTTTGCACTGGAGACTAGGACGTTTTGCCTTCCCTATCAAATTAAAGCATATACATTTTTAATAAGCACACTTCACATTCTATGACTTTTCTTAGCTATATTCTTTGGAATTACTAGTGTATGTGTTATGTTAAGCATCTTTTTATTCTGCATGTTACTGTTGAATACTAAAAAACTGAAAGGAAAACTGCCTTCCACTTCCCTTAAAAATGACAATTAAAGAATTTTCCTATGATGCATAAAAATAAAACCCAACCTTTCTCAAAAAGAGAATGCCTGAACAAAATTCAAAAGAGCTGAGTGAGCAGGATGCTTATATAAAATAGGAAAAAACAGGTCCAAACCTCCACTCTATAAAGTAATTTAAAAAGAGTATTTAAAAGTCTAATAGTCCAGCCTCAGGAATAGCCAATGGCTTCATAGTTCAGCATTCACTTTGATTGTGGAAGACCTACATTCACGTCCATACATGATACTAACAAGCACTCTTATCACTTAACTATTTTAGAGCAATTCTGTCATACAAGCTGATCCTGAGAAAACTTTCCTATTGAAACAGGTATTTCCCTGAATATGTTTCAATTTTGAAAAATCATCTACTTCCATTTAAAACAATCTCAATCAGCTCCATAGAAGACTGTATTTTTTTTTTACAGCAAAATTGGCTATTTCTTCTTCCTACCCTAAACTTTATGCTCATAAAGCTTTAATTTCACTATACAAGCTATTTTCATTTCAATAAGCAATCCTATCATATTTTCAGATGATGTATACATGAAATGCATACAAAATTACTGGTGACTTGCCAAAAAAGCCATGCAGGATAATCTGATGATAAAAGTAATTTTCTTCAGATATTCCTTATAGTGAGTACTTTAGTTTCATGACACAAACTGTGCAGACAGATTAAATCCATCCATAAGATTAGCGATGTGCATTATGCAGCATCAGGTAACAGTAATGGCTGAAAAGACATTAATGTCTACACAAACACATTTCATAAAAAACTAGAATTTCTGATTTCACATAGAATATATATTTAGAATTATACCTAAGAGGTGAATATATACAATAAATATATATTTTTATATTATAGTCACTTTAAGCTTAACTACATAATTTTATAGGTATACCAGAAAGACATGTTTCTCACTGTGTTGTTTTTCAGTGTAATTCAGGAAAATGTTATCAAATTCTTTTGGCTTCTACTGATACAAGATTTATAGCATAGCTGAAAGTGCATCAGGAATTAGAAGTATTATATTTTTATTACAAATTTAATTCAATGAGAAATTGGACTTTGGCAGGGGAGTTAAGGAACACATGAGATTTACTTGCAAATGTTGAAAGGCACATTAAAAATAAATATATATTAAATAATAGGTTAGAAAGCAGTTTCCGAGCATTTCTCCAGTTTACATTCAAATACAGAACTAGCAGATGTTTGCCTCTTAGCTCTACCAAGAAAAACAGCGTTTCACATATCTGTAAAGAGCTTGTGCTTATGCATGAAGAAACAGTTATTCATTCAAGCGATACATTTTCCCCTCGCATACCAAATAAATATTTTTTAAAAATGTGTGTACTTATTCTGTTGTTCACTAAGATACTGAGGTACACAGCTTCATATAAAAAAAGATGTAAATGGTAAAATGAGAAGAAAAAGGAACAAAAAATAAGGTAATTTCATTGAAAATGAGCACATCAGAATTTTAACAGCTGTTTATGTTAGTGTAGGGTATTACGCTGAGCTAACTGAAATGTTGTTTATTTCATTGTTCTTATTCCTGGTATTCTATTTGGATTTCTAATAGTCAGGGTGGGTTTGAAAAATATTGCCATAAAAGGCATAGAATAACATGCAAAAAATCTATCAGTTTAAACGTGAAGCAGCAAACATCAATGTGTACCGGACATATAATACAACTTGACTTACTGTATGAAGTATCATTGTATTGCACATAAAATAACATGGCACATTTCATAAAGCTACAATTTTGCACAACAAGTAACAGACATTTTTACATCTCCAAAGACATAAACAATCGCTAATCCACTTAAAAGTGAAATATGCTATCTAAGGATTATTGCCTTTGCCTAGGCATCCTAGTATCCCTTGGAAAGGAAAGTAGCATTAGCTTAAACAGGTAAATAAAAGTATAGACATGACATTTTTTCACAAAAAGGTTGACTAGAAATATCAGCGTCCTCCTGGAGATTATTTCCAACATTTTAGTTTGGAACTATAATTCATGTGTTCAAAGAATAAAGAAGTTTGTCTTGCTTCTGCTCCTATTAAAATGACTTTAAAACCACCTACCAACTTTAAAACTGTGAAGTAAGTGTTATTTGGTATCTTTTTAAACTTTATCACTGTTTATCATAAAGCTTCCAGCAAGCCATGTATAGCATCAGACTTAAATCTACAGGATTGGAAACCCTATATAAACACTGCCCATGGTGAGAATGCGACATGTGTTTATACCTTTGAATAAATCTTACTTTAGAATAAGTGTCATCAAAATGAAAGTAATGTATAATCAAAATAGTGCAGTTCTGGCATATACTGGTAGTAAGTTACTGTTAATACCCCCCCAAATTTTCCCACGTTATTTCACTGACTAGAGCACAGTCAAAGGTAGGCCCACAACACCTTTCCCACCTTTAAAAAGAAAATATCTATAAACGCTTCCAGAAATACTGTGCAATTCCCGCAAAATACAGTTACTACAGATGGCCTGTGATCATGTTCAAATCCATAAAGTTACCTGCAAAACTTAATGTTAACGGTACACACAACTAATTGAAAGCGCAGGACTGTTTTGCTTGTAGGTATGCTCCATCCAAAAAGGTTGATTTTCCAGATTTATACTTGACATATATATACATAGGAGCCATTAATAAAATGAGCACACCCCACCTTCAACTGAAAGCAACAGAAAGTATACCTAAGAAGGGATTAAATAAAAGGTACTAGAGTAACTTACTAGGATATGTACATGTCGCATGTACATCTTTTTAGGCATTCCAAATTTAAAGAGTTTCATCCACACTTTTTTCTTTTTATGATCACAGGCATGTAGATACCATAACAGTCAAACTATAATGATAATTACCATTCATTGCAAAAGAATTTTGAAAGTTCTACAATTAAGGTTATTCAATATCAAAATGTTTCCAAAGCTGTTAGAATAGTAAATAGGAAATCTTGTTAAATAGTCATAAACAAATTTATAATATTGTTTAAACCAGAATGCACACTACTTTTTACTCCAAGCAACAGCATTGGAAAGCTTCAGTGTCATCACCAACCTGCGTACCAGTTGTTGCCTTACTACTGGGGCAAAGGCCAAGCAAATTTGTTTTGGAAAGCTGTAACACATAAACAAAAAGGAGTTTGGCTGTGTTTTCACCAGATTTCAAAGTGCCTTCAAAAAAAAAGACAAATATTTTCCTTCTCTCTAGTATTAAGGCTCCTTCAAATAAAATTAAAGACACTAGGGTTTTCTTAGTCATATACATTACTTGACAACACTTTAACCATCAACAGTTTTTAGTTCTGCAATCCTGGCTTTATAAATGTGTGTACACATGGTACTGTAATACAGGGTCAAGGTGTTAATATTCTAAAATGTGAAATACTCAGTAGGATTTTCACAATTTTTGTTTGCTTTGTAGAACAAGCAACAACAAAAACCCCACACACATGGAAAAAAAATGGGGAATTTAAAATGAGCTACCAAAAATATAGAAAGGCTACTCTTGCTATCATCTTTTAGATCAGAAGAAAATGTTATACAGAAATTAAATGAAGTGCTCTAATTCCATGAAGTTTCCAGTTCTTTTCTTCCTAGAATCCAGAAGTTTAATCATTCTGCCCAAATCATTCCCTCGGGAGACAGAGTGCTCTCAATTCCCACAGAAATCAAGAAGTTCTAAGGGAAGTTAACCTAAGTCAAGCCCTTCAGGATGCTGAACCCTCATGAGGAACATAAAAGCACAGTTGAAACGACTTTCATTTCTAAGCATTCTACAGAAGACCCAGAACATCCAAGGTCTGATCTTACAGTCCTTCAGCTAGGAAGATCACACTGTCATCAGTTTTACTGCTCTCAGAAGTCGTACACACAGAGCCCTCTCTCCTGCAAACACATACATGCCTAAATCCTTGAAAATTAGCACCCGAATTTGGCACCAGCACAAGCTGTATTCAGCCCAACTCCTGAAAAAGCAAGTTAAAAAACAACAAAATAATCTGTTCACTTGTATATACTTTGAAACATAGCTTTAAAGGCAGAAGTCAGCATACTCTGTAATTCCAATATTTTTATTGATAAATCTCATTTTAAATAGCAGGATAAGACTTTTCTTCTATATGATTAAATTTAGCTGGCTTTGATAGCTGTGGTTTACCAAAACTACTAAGAAAAGTGTGGGGCATTTTGTTCTTCAGGAAGTTCACTCCTGCACTGATATAACAGCATAAAAAACTGCTAACAGAAATAAAGCTTAAG
>NW_010580012.1:0-55134 GCF_000705375.1 Tinamus guttatus
CGTTCCCTAACTATCTGCAACACCCATTTAAAAAAAAAAATATGTTTGAAAGTACTGATGTTTAGGAGTTTTGCTGAGAATCAAAAGGTATGGAAGTCTGAGAACGAGAAAAATCCTGATTGTCAAAAAACTCTCTCTTTTACAGAACATCTTCATAGCACTGCCTGCTTTTAGACTTACTTTGAAATTCAAGTGACAGATATTCATGCTTGTATTGCAAGTCGAACTCAGTAAGACCTTTCTCCTGCATGTTCATGGCAACCATAGACATAGCACAAGTAGAAATGTTTCTTCAATGTGTTGAGAATTAGTTAAAAAAATAACCAAATGATAAGTTTCCCCAGAGTCTTGAAGAGAAATCTCCTCACCACATCTGCAAATATAAAGAAAAGCATACAAATGTATCTGTAAAATATTTTCAGAAATAGCTCCTTCCATTGTGAGGTAGCTCTCTCAAAAGGATCTTGTTGTCATTGATCTTTAACAGTGAGTTAACTAATATGAGAGACATGGGATGTTTTAAATTAAATTTTTGGAAATCTTGACTATTTGTGTGTTCAATATAGCAGTCCACTATGATATTTTGACTACATATGTAATCATCACATGTGAACTGAACATCAAGTTAAAAAAAAAAGAAAAAATGTTCTTATTAAGTAAGCAACAATGACAGAGACAAAATTAATAAAAACAGAGGGCCATAACTGTAAATTAATAAACAAATTTAAAAATATTTTAAAAATAATTATTTTAAATAAAATAAAAATAGATTAAAAATAATTATTTTAAAATAAAATAAAAATTAAATTAAAAATAAATTAAATTATAATCTGTAAATTAAATAAAGTAGCATATATTGTATTCAGTGAAGATCTGGGATGTATTGTATTGGGGTAAGTTTGCCTTCAGTGAGGTATTCACTTTCCCAAGGATCTTATTTTCATTTTGCAGGACAGTTAATCACAGTGACAAAGAAACTTGGCCTTCAAGGATTTTGCTAATCATGACAGAATAAAAGGTGAGGACAAATAGAAAGACAGCAAGAACACTGAAGCCTTGAAAAGCATTACAAAGAAAGAGCTCTCTCTACTAGCAGCCCAATATCCCATTCTAGATCTTGCAGAGTTACTGAAACAATGAGGAGAATAAATGATGCCAGACAACATGCAAAATTCTCTAAATGGAGAGGGACGAATAAGAAAGAGGAAAGGAAGCAAGTATTTTGGTGACAGAGCAGGGAAAGATAACATAAAACCTAAAGATTATTTCTAAAATTATTTCTATTATTTTAGTAACAAATGCAGTTTAATTTCCAGTTTGGCCATGCACACTTTGTAATTAACTATTTTTGAAAACATTACATGTTTTCTTATTTTCTGGTACTATTAATCTGAAGTCAATAGGAACAGATTTATAATAAGCTTTCACATAAATCCTTCCTGTGGAATAGGCTAAGAAATAAGTTCCAAAAGATGAGGTACAGCTGAATTTCCTTTAGTAGCCCCCATTATCTTCTTTTGTAAATATTTTAGACTAATTTATTTTTCTACTGAATTAATGGCCTAGTGTTTCCTTTTAACCCTAGTGAAGTCATGCGAGTGAAGTGAATGCCAGCCTTTGTAAAATGAATATACATGAGTTCTTTTAGTTACCCTAAAAATATTTGTTTGGGACATTATCTCACTGAGAAAATAACAAAAAAAAATAGTTATAATATAACAGTGAGTTTGCTCCAAAATAGTACTTCAGATTTAAGCACTAAATGGGCAATGGAGATGATGATGGGAACATAATGCTCACTGAAATTGCTTCAATAAAAACATGAGGCATAATAGAAATTATAGCCAATTCAGTGATAAAACATAATCACTGCCAGTCCACACTTTCATTCATTCTCTTACTTCTATGCTAATAAATAAAAAGACCCACAACTTGACAGGTAAAAATATATGTTTAAATAGGGATTTCATCTAATAATTAGGTAAAAATAAAGTCTGCATTTTGCTAGTGACTCCCAAGATACATTGACTGACATATCTATTATGTGAACCACTACAGATAAACTATCTTTTAATTCAGTTTTTGCACAAATCTTCTTTGATAGAATAGGACATGCTTACAAGGCATATAATTCCTTCTTTACACAGAGTATAATTACTAAAGGAATTACTGATCTAAATCTACATAGTCATTAATTGAAAAAGCTCATCTTGCAACAAAGAGCATTCTAATAACCTTCAAACACAGATGGCAAACTTCCTTTTAACATCTTTTTTTTTCTTTTTTTCTGTATTTACAACATTTTAAGTTCCAATTTCTTGGACATATTTGCTGAAGTTGCCAGGCCTTTATTTTATCATAAACTTTTATCTCTTTGTTGTAATGCACAAAGGGATTTCAAATGCAATGTTTTATTCATTTTTCAAAGTCCAAAGCTCCTTAAAGCCTCTGAAGGTTTTTTATTTTCCCCCCTCTTCCTCCCTCCTGTTCTTTTCTCTCTCTCCCTTTCTAGCAATCAGTAACAATAGGGCTCTTGTGATGCTCTAAATACATGTTCTTTTTTTCCATTGGTGTCAAGAAGTCTGCCTTCTGAGTGACACTGTAGGGGACTCTAAAACAAGATCTGTAGTAGGGGTTATTCAGCACTGAAAAGTGTTACTCAGCTTCTGTTCTCCATCCTTTAATGGGAGCAAGGAGCAAAGGGGAAAGGTTGACACTAGGAATTTGAAAGGCTTGTTTCTTGTCAGTGTCCTGAACTCATCTTGTATTTCCAGGGAAGACAGTCCTGATCAGATAAAACCATTCATAATGCTGTGAAAAACCACTTATTTTTTAAAGTGAACAAAGAAATAATGAGATCAAATATGAGAAATAAGATTTTGAGTATTATAGCACAGTCTCTCTTTTCCTGAACTAAAGGAATAAATCACATTTACAATTATATGAGGTTTATTTGTTTTTCAATAGTATTTTTGCAGGAGCTATGAAATTCAGTTATGAGGACTGATTATTTGGGTTTTTTTTTTCTTTTTTAAAAAAATACTTTCTCTCTAAGAGAAATTGAGCATTGCTAGATTGCCTGCAACTTCTCTTTCTTCATTAAGAGTCATAATGTGCTTCATTAAGAATGTTTCTCAGACAATTTCTATGATTTCAACAGAGACTGCTATATGTCCTATACAGGAGATATTGTAAGCATCATGTTACAACATTTCCCCTGGAATTAGAACACCCAGAGCACTGAAAGATTATACACTGAAAGATATCTGTTTAAATGGAACGCTCACAGGGCAGGAATTATTGGGAAGGCAGGTTAGCAGGAGGGATATGAGAAGGAAGAAACCATTTTGCTAAGATGGCAGTAAAGTTGTTCATCACACTCTCTGGGAAGCAACTGGACCTAAGCTAAAACCTGTCCCAATCCAATGGGGCAGGTTCTTGCTTTCTCTTGAAGATATTTTGAGGCACGTGGAACTAGCAAGGGACATTAGGAGAGAAAGAATCCCTCCGTTGCCATCTTATAGAAACTCAGAGATTGAGGGCAATTTGATTATCTCCCATATTAAGAAAATCCAATGAAATTGAATGAGTAACTACTGTTTGCACATGTGTGTTTGAAAAATATAAGGGCAGGGAGATAGCAACAGAAAAAGGGACAGAAGAGGGTGAAAGAAATAACATTGCAGAAACAGACAGTGAGTGAGATGTTTTTGTATGCATTTAGAAACAAATTTTACAAACAAAATTCTTTTTGACCTTTCTAGGAAGGGACAGCTGTGTCTTGCTTTGTTAGAACCCAACAGCTGGATGTCCTTTGTGAAATTGCCATGCAACAATTTACTGAAGACTTATCTATCTCAGCAGGCCTCTATGTACCTATAGGAATACATTTAAGTGAATATATCTAGGATTTCAGGGACCTTGCTGTCTACCTTCCCCATCACTCCTGTGTATAAACTGGAAATCAAATTGCTTAGTCTTTTCTAATAATTAATCAACTAATTGCTAATATCAAGTTGAAAAACATAGAAAAGTTTTTTTAAAAAAGTAAACTAATTATTTTCTGGATGAGAATAACTCTACAGGTGTTTAAATAGATCATTGTTGTCCCTTCAAATATTTTTGTGATGAATAATTAAAAGACTCAGTATATGACTAAAACATGGTATATGTGTTACCCCAAAACCAGCTAGATTATTGTCTAGATTTCTTGACACCTATGCCATCATGATATCTGTGGTGATTGATGATATCTGCAGTAATTACTGCTATTTATATCTTCCCTTCTGTCTCATTAACCTATTATCAGTTGGCTATTGGTTTCCAATTTTCATCTGCTAATTTCCACTCTATTTCTGTTGCTAGCTAGAGAATCACACAGAAGAGTTTTTGGGAGATGAGAGATAAAATATCTCCTCATTAATCTAGTGGGAAGTAGGACACAAAAGGGGAAAAAAAAATGACAGAATGATTGGTAGTGACTAGGAAACACTGTGGAACTGGCATCAAAGTATTCTCATGATAATCTAATTTTTCCCTCCATTAACAGCTATGTAGCTGTACAATGATCCTGTGTCACATCATTTGATTTTTAATATTTGAAAACTGAATGCCCTAATTACTATACATACTCCTAAAGAGTAAGTTAAAAGAAAAAAAAAAGTGCTTGTTTGTTTGAAAATATTTGTCCTTTGCATAATTTATTCTTACGGTCATAACAATGATACTTGTATATCAAAATAATAGGATAATTAAAAGTGGAAAGCCTTACAGAATTGGGAGGATATTTCTTTCCCTTTCTCACGACCCTTACTTTCTCACCCCTCATAACCCTAACATCTATTAATGTTGTTGATAAGATCTAAACTTAATAGTAATTTTATTCACAGAAGTTCTATGTACTTGATTGGCAGGTATAATAAATTATTCTGAAGTATTTTTTGTTACTCAAAATGTTGTCAGAAGTTAGTGCTTTGATAACTTCTTGATAACTATTGATATTTTTTCTTTTTGCATAAAACCAATGGCCTTGGTAGTGAACTGAGCTAAAATTTTTCAAAGACCTAAATTCACACAAAAGTTCAAATGCAATTAGATGATTTAGTGACCAAAAGAAAGCAGGGGTGCCTAGAATGAAATGAAGACACAACCTCAACCAGCATTGAAAACAGAATTGGTTCGGCCCTTTAAGTTTAAGAGTCTTAAGAGTGTTAATATTTCTCTGAAACCTGATAGTCAGATTGCTCTTTTGAAAGAAAACCCAAAGTTAAGTATTTCATTTTGCATCAAAAAAATATAAATTGAATATTGTGTTTTACCATATTTGAACCATTATGTAAATACTCCATTTTGATGTAGCTTGATTTAGTAATTGATTCTGAATCAGTTCAACCAAATATTAGATTTTATTTCTCTCTCCCCATGCTGCTGAGTAAATTCAGCCTCAAAAATACTTTTCCTAGCAAACTAATGCCAGCTGCATTCACTAAGCAATAAAGTAATTGACTAATAAGAAAGAGAGTAGAGTAGAATGTGCTTTGATGGCAAAAAAAGCAGAAATAAAAGATAAATATAAGATTCTGTTACGTTTATCAGTTAATTAGAGAAGTGGTATTTGCTACTGGATGACTTATTGAATAATGTATTTTCCTTTAGCCCCAATGATTCAATGCAAGAAGTTGGAAAGATACATTCTGATCAGCTAGAAGAGGAATTTGTTAGCAGGAAAAACTTCCATAGAATGCTAAAAATATGGCAATTTCTGCAGCTGATTGTACAGGAAAAAAGGGGGATTACAAAGGGGGGAAACAAATTAGAAAATAAAATTCTTTTTTTTTTCTGTGAAGAAGGACTCCAAAGAATTAGTTTAGAAAAACTCATCCCATAAAAAGGTTCTAGCAGCCTGAAAACAGGGCTCTGAAAGTCTGGCATTTGATTTTGCTTTCATCATGATGTCACATTCGCTGGTATTGAACAAGTTACTTAATGTCTTTGTTTTTGTTTTTCCTTCCAAAAAACAGGATGTTAGTTAGGCAGTTATGCATAAAATTAGAAAGGAATAAGTTACTGATGTTGTTATTGATACTAAATATTGCTCTCTTGCTCTCCTTCCTTTTTTTTTTTTTTTTTTTTTTTTTTTTCCTTGTTTCTGTACGGAGAAGTAGAGTAAAAAAGAAAAGAAAGAAAATGACTTAATGGAAATATTTTATGCTGGAAGATAAAGATTCATCAAAATGAAAAAGATTTGAAAGACTCTTGTTTTAGCAGAACTTTTTCAAAACAACTCTCTCCTCCCACCCCAGATCATTGTGAAAATGTGTTTCATTTTATTTTTGATTCTTTTTTTCCAGGAAAGTGAGCACATTTTATTTAGTTAGATTTTTTTTCCCCACTTACTTTAATTCCATCGTATAAAGAAAGTCTAAAATTAGTCTTAAATTGCATCTCTTAAATACATATGTTTTTAATTTTATATCTACTAAATGAGTAAATATACTGTAAAATTTCATTGTTCTTGGAATCCAGTGATTTGGTAGTTCCAAATTGAAACCTTAATGGCATCCATTTTACAATATAATGCATCATTTAAACTTTTTTTGTTCTTATCTGGGGAAAAAAAAAGTCAGAATTTTAAATGTCAAAATTTCACAGGAAAGAAAATTGTGGGGTTTGAGTTCTACTTATGATCATTAACTTTGATTATCTCTATCTCTTATAATTTGGCCATCAGCCTCAATCTTTATAAAGTTCTTTCCTTGATGAATATCTTCTTACAACTGTCCTCAAATACATAAATATATTTTTGTTCATATTTAACTTTAGAGACATGGCACTGTATACTTCAGAACACCATACATGCAGAATTTGCATGCTCCAAAGTCCTTCCCTTAAGTGCCCCCCACTTAAGATCTGGAACATGGAGTACTTCTGGATAATTAATTTAATAGAGCTTTCACAAATATTCAGTTGTACCTAAATGAATATTGCTATGAAGGTCCCATTGGGATAGATATAATCAATGAAACAAGCAGGTTATGTGAATTTGCCTTCCATAGCCCTGCTCTTCAGCTGCCCTATTTATGGTATTAAAAAGAATGAAATAGTCACATTATTTGTCTTAATGACCTCTTGGGGTAATGAAATCTCATGACAAATCTCATGTATGATTCTATATCTTTCTTAGCTAAAGATAGTACTCTTTATTTTTGTAGAGTTTTCCTGTTTTATGATGATAAAACAAACAGAAAGATTGGGAAGTCTTCATGTGTTCTTTATAATTTTAGCAAACCTCACTCACATCACCTCTAGCCCTTGTCCTTTCAAATAATCCATGTCTTCACAATCTCATGACAGGTTGAACTGGTGAGGAAAATATACTTTATTTAAATAGCTTCAATTATATAATGACCTATTTGCATTTTAATAGAGATTTTCAGAAGAACACCTGAGACTTCCAATAAAATAGGGATTTAAATTTGAAGGTAATTAAGGATTGAGCAGATTGTGAAATTTCTGTTTGATCTATTTAATAAACCTGTTTACTGTCATAAACAATAATGTTGCTGACCCCAGCTTGTCCCAGGCTATCAAAGGAAAAAAAAGTCTTCCTTTGACTGTACTAATTACTCAGAAAGTGAGTGTTATCCATGTCGGGAATAGCCTTTTTTAATGGGGATGCTATTTTAGTAACTGCATTGGTAGCTGTTGATGGATAAACCAGCAAAAACTGAAGAATAAA
The DNA here is from genome assembly GCF_000705375.1 of Tinamus guttatus. The sequence continues at coordinate 7,739 of NW_010580012.1, forward strand.
AGAAATGCTGAATATACCACTAAAGTCTTCAAACTCCATATAACAGTCCAGCATTGACCAAGAGTTATTGGCTCTGGAAAGCTAATAGTGTTAGCGACTGGCTCTGCATAAACTCCACTGAGCATTAATAGGACTAAATTCCTTAAATCCTGTGAATACTGATAGCGGAATGAAATCCACAGTGATTAAAAGTGGGTCATAAGTGAAAAACTTTGAACAGATAGAAATTCACAGAGGAAATGACTACTTTTGAGAGAAGTATTCTTCTCATTTTACCATGTTTGGCACAAAGTTGAAAATCCTCTTCCTTTAGTTAGGCTCTTGTTCTACAAGGAAAGGGCCTATATTTTTATATTGCTGGATTCAACTTTGACTCTTCCAAATCAAATTATACTAATGTATAAGAGGTCTTTATAGGATTTTTCTGGGAGTTTCACCTACTTAACATATCCACAGCTATGACCCTTTCTGCTGACAAAATTATATACCTAATTTTCACAATAGTTATACTTCCCATCCAGGTTTCAATCTTTTGTTTCAAATGAGTTTTATAGAAATGTCTTTGTAGTGGAGTGAGAATCCACTGTCATAATGAACGCAGTTAGAAATCACTGCATTCATACAGAGATAAAAGGGTGATACACTTTAACACTGCTTCCTTGATATATCCCTGAGGATACAAATGCCATGCGTGAAAAACACTGATCATTTAGTAATCTTCATTCAAAACATAAGAAAGAGACCTAGAAGATGAGGCTTAGAGTTATACCATTAGGATGTGGTATGAACTACAAATGAAAATTTCCTTTTGAGGAAAAAAAAATGGATTGACTGTTTTCCACTTCACATTTTTCATCTCTTGAGTCCTTAGATTTGCTTTTTTGTTTCTTTACAAATGATTTCTTTCCTTTACAAATATGTCTGGCATTGAGAAAGCTTGAAGGAAATGTTCATCATAGAAGACCTCAGCTCCCTAAACTTTCCTAAATTCTCTCTTCCCAAGTTTCCCTCGGTAAGGAAACTCCCCTTATTGATTCTATATGACATCATCTACTCAAGAATCCTTAGGCTGCATTTATATCCAAGGCTAAAAGCAAGGTGTATGGGACATGATGGCCATGCCTTGCCTTTGCCCTTCGTTGGGTCTTGTTTGTATCTGTGCCCAGAACTCAGCTGGATGTGGTCCTTATCTTCTCCACTAAGGAGATTGCCTGGTAATGATATGTCATGGCAGTATGACCCTTTCAGATGACCTCCATACCCTCTGCTGCCACCCAAGAAAGATAGATGCTACAGTGTCTTCAATGCAAATAGAATGAAAGACATATCCCACTATCCCCCAAGATTTTGTGTAGTGGGCAGTGCATGTCCCTGTCCTCTTGCACTGCAGAGCTGCAGTAACAAAATTGTCATATGAAGATACATAGTCTTGAAATATTGATTATAATGTCCAATTATTTATAAAAGTTTCAACATGTTTTAGTGCTTTCATGTTCTTACTGGCTTACACTGTTTATATATTGAAATATAAGCATTTGTTGTATTTTATACATTTTAACAAAATATCAGAAGTTTTTCTCTTCATAAAAATATCTGTACCCTTAAGCAATATTAAACAATATTCAGAATTTAAAAACTGCCATTTTACTAGAATCTATGGACTATGTACATTCATTTGAAGAGTATTAATCAATACAGCTCTTTTAACATTTTCAGAATAATGCTGGCATTGGCTAGAAATATTAGAAAACATGAATTTGTATAGGAATGAAAGAAAAATAAAAATTTCTGAAGTACTTCTTTTTTCCATTTTGTCTTTTATTTTACTAAATCAATTTGAGAGAAACGCTTCATGTTATTTTTAAGCCCATATATGGGATTTGAAAACAAGTCAAGATGAAAGCGTGATCTTCCATACATTTGGAAGTCACTTGCCAGGTCGTCTATTCTTGTATGAAGCAAAAGCAACTTGACATTTGTGCTTTCAACACACAGATCAATTAATATTGCCTTGGAACATTCTTTTTCCTTTAAAAGGTTAACAGATTTGTGAGACTGAATGTAGTTCAGAACTTGTGTACACTATAAATTTGATTATAGCATTGTCCTTTATGAATTTAAGGTCAGGTTTTCATCCATGAGGAATCATAGAACATGGATGCTAGATTCCAAAAGCATTGGCCATGATGAGTAATTCTTCATAATAATGCTATTAACTTCAGTAGGAATTCCAGTAAGTTAACATTCAAGATAAAATAGCTTAGCTTGACTTTCTCCAAGCATAGCCAAGGATGTACATATTTGAAGAAAGTGTTTTTTTATATATATATATTGTTTTGTTTTGTTTTTCCTTTCAGTAAGACAGTAAGTTAATTATGGATATTGATTTTCCAGAATGGGCCAAAGGCTACACTGTCTTCCTAATTCATGGGAAACTACAGCTTAGACTAAGCTTGTCATAACTCAGTCTTTCAAAAATTACAATCAATGTTTGATTATTTGGGATCGGGAACTACTCAGGTTGCGCCCAATACTGCTACTTCTTTTTTAAAGAAGGCAAAACAAAAGAAAACTAATTTTTGTTTGAAAGCGGATTTTCAGGATGTAGTTGCATAGTCTTGTGTATATATATCTTTCTTTAGTGATATTGTTATTATTTTATGGATGCTAGCTGTGTCTTTCACTGTGAATAAGATTTGAGAAACAAAATCCTTATAAATCTGGAAGATATTTGATGCTATTTATTGTTTACAGTTATTTGATACTGATTGCTTGCATGCTGTGTGTGTGTTAATATTCTAGCTACAAGTAGTTAATGAGTATCAGCCATCATTAGGATACGCAAACATCTGCAGTTGGTTGTCTGTCTTATGAAACTTATCATGATTAGCAGATCTTCTGCCATTACCGTTAGATCACAACAGTCTTATGGAAGGGTTCTCAAAGAAATAAAAGTGTTTCTTGGAGGAGCGAGTTTTCCTTTATACAGTGTTTATTGTCTTCATTGTATTGTGGAAGGAATGCTTGAAAAGGAGGAACTTTGGGAAAAACTAGAGCCTAACAGAAATGTTGGCATTACAGAAGCTTGCTTGGGGTAATACACAGTTGCCACTTCCAGGACGGTTGGTACCTCCAGACTCTGCTACACGGTTCCCTGGGCAACACAATCTGCCCTCCTCGCAGCTGCAAAGGGGAGTAATGGAGGGTGGAGCGGAGTGAAGACACCGCACCCAAACTCTGTTGCACTCCCTATGCTGGGCTGCTGATAGTAGAGTAGCTGCCTAATGGGAGATGTCCGGTGCTGAGGCAGCAAGGGTGGCAAATCACTCCTTTTAGATGAACTTTGCTTGAATTTTGCTCATTATAATGACAAAACACACCTCCATCCCAAAAGTTACCCACCTCTGAGGTACGAGCACTCCACACTGAGCACGTGCTCTCGAATTTCAATTGACTGTACCTTAAAATGAAAACGAGAGACTTTTTCACCAATCAATAACAATATTAAGTATGACTAGAGTCACTCAAGCACCACCTAAATGTAAAAATAATTAAAAGATGAACTAAGGAGGGGAGAGTTGAGGAGGGAAGATTCCATCGTAACTTCTGAGATCGGTTGACAGGCTGATCCTCCTTTCCTCCAGCTTCAGGTTGGGATGCCGCCTGAGGAGACTCAAGACTGAGCCCTCTCCCATCTTCTGGGGTGAGTGGTGATTGTCCATTTGTAAATCAGAGGTAGCAAAAAAACAAAAAAAAACAAAAAAAAACCACGCTGTAGTAGAGAATTTCCTGTACTGACATCCGAAACCTGCTTTGTGAATGTTGAATTTAAATAAATCATGCTATTCATGAACTTGACTACTTGTTTGGAAGGCGATCAGACCTACAGTTGACGGATTGTTCATGAATCTGGTACTGCCAGATTCAGGCCTACTGTTGATTATACTATTCGTGAACTCAATTCGCTCCTAGGAAGGCGATTGGACCTATGGTTGACAAACTCTGTGAATCCGATACTGTTAGAGTCGGACCTGTAGCTGTCACAGTATTTGATATCTCCTATCACCTCTCCTTCCACACTCCACTCCTCCACCTTTCCGCTTTCAAACTGCAACAGGTATGAAATGAGATTTTGAGTTTTATACACTCTTACCAATATTTTTGAAAGATCTTTCCAATCTCTTAATAGGATTCCCATAATTCATTGACATGGTGTCTGAAAGTGCTTCCATTGTCATCATACAAGATTTATGCTCACGCTTAGTCCTCTTCTCATTCTTTTTTATGGAGCCTAGAATGTGGCAGCGTGGCCAAGAGGTCAATGGCATCTAGAGGTGCATTAGCCAGCGTGCTGCTAGCGGGTCAAGGGAGGTCATCCTCCCCCTCTACTCAGCTCTTGTAAGATCACATCTGGAGTACTGAGTCCAGTTCTGGGTTTTCCACTACAAGAGAGACATGGAACTGGAGGATAGGGCTACAAAAAATGGTTTAAGAATTTTTTTGCCGTGAGAGTGACAGAGCCCTGGAACAGGCTGTCCCAAGAGGCTGTGGAGTTTCCTGCTTTGGAAATCTTCAAAACCTGCCTGAAGGTGATTCTGTGCGATGTGCTCTAGGCGACCTTGCTTGAGCAGGAGGGTTGGACTAGATGATCTCTAGAGGACTCTTTCAACCTCAACCATTTTGTGATTCTATAATGATTGAGTACTAAAGCATTTCTCATATATGGAAAGGCTGAGAGAGCTGGAATTGTTCAGCTTTCTTTAGAATGGGTTGTAGATCAGACACATAGGTAGTAATAGGATTATATGAAGCACTTCATATGAAGCACATACATACGAGCAATTTTAATCAACCTCAATTGGTTTAGTTTAGAATCACATTTCTTTAATCACCTTCTCTATTGACCTTATGAATTCCAGTATTTCAAATTTCAAATAGCTTTAAATTATTCTGTTAATATTCTTAGGTAGATGTCATGCTGATGACTATGGGTGAAAATATCCTGAAAACAGGTTACAGATTATATTGAAACAACCTACTCTATGATATATCAGATCATATGGGTAACTATTAAGGCATCTTTAAAAATCTTGATGACTATAAGAGATCACAACAGTTTTCCAGAATGCTCCACCAGTTATCTAAGTAATAAAAATAATAGACAACAATAAAACTGACAGAATTAGGAGATGTGAATAAATTACAGATTAGACATGGCAATAGGTAAAACAATACATAACTGAATTTACTAATTATAACATACATAAAAATTATAATGATCTAAATTAGTAGTCATTTCTTATTTCTCCCAGCAATCCCCACTGAGGCCAATGAAAATAATATTCTGTGCGGCAGACAAAAAAATTGGGATCACCTTTTCTTTTCTTATAGAATCCCATGAAATTTTAGCTATATTTGCATAAAGCTTTCAGTAGTTTTTCAAAGTGAATTTTTTATATTTTTCAAAATTATTTTTTGAAAAAAAAAATATTGTACGTCTTTTGTATCACTTAAAATAAAAAATCAATCCAAACTGGAAAAGATTCATATTTCCTTTTTTTTTCCTCAGATGTTCTGCAGTGTTTAAAATTATTTAAAGCCATTCTAGCAACACTACAACACAATGGCACTGAAGGAGGTCTGGTTTATCTATGAAAAACAAGTTTCAAAAAAGGTTTTCACTGATTCCTCTGAAATATAAGCTTTTTTCACATGTAAATCAAATTCTCCTTTGTTTAAAATGATACCCAGGCAATGTGTGTGTGTGTTTGTGTGTGTGTGTGTATGTGTGTTTTAAGAAGTAGAAGGCATTCTGGAATTTTCAATATATAATTGAACTGTGCCAAGGAACATGTATAATGGGCCAAGAGGAAATACCAAGAAGGAAAAAAAAAAGTAAAGCTGAACTGAAATATACACAGTCTCATTCAAAATATTCTGTAGTTCATTATCTGGGTACTATCTGAGATTAAATTTATCTACTTGCAGCCTTTGAAAAAAAAAAAAAAAGCGTATGAACATATGTGTTCCTGTCTGTATATAGTCTTATTCTTCTTTTTTCTTATTGTCATTCCTAAAACTTCTCATTTGTTTTTTCATAAAAGAATGCAGTAACTTTATATCAAAGAGAAATTTTGTTTCATCCCCTTCCCCATCCAGATTTTCAGTAAAGATTTGGTCTCCCATTATGCAAAAGTCCTGGAAACATGTTGTCTATCATTGTGGAGTTCCAATTCAAAGATTATTTTTATACACCACACGAAAGAAATCTTTCATCAGAAAAAAAAAAAAAAAGAAGGGATTGCAACAAACACACATTTTTTGCTTCCTTTTGTGCAAAGAAAATAGAACTAAAAGGAATGATAATTGAAAGACCATTAAAAAAAAAAAGAAAGAAATATCTATTGGCTGTCTCTACTTTAATATTTCACAAGTTTGGAGATAAAAGGTATTCTTCTTTTGACAGCAATCATTGTTCTGGTTGTCATCACCCAAGTTGGCAATTTCATCACTTCACAGCACATGCATCATTAAAAAATGGGAAAAATCCAGATGACGGGCTAAATCAAGAAAAAAAAAAAAAAGAAAGTTTACCTTCCTCAAATAATACTTACATGCTTTCTATTTTTTGGTAGTAGGGTTGTTTCGTGTATGATCTGCTAAGTCAGGTATTTGTCCACAGTAATAAAAATGCTGCTTAAAGAAGCAAAGGCAAACAGTTCTTTCTTAAACCTCAATGTGGTAGAAATTATATATATATATATAAAAAATACTGCAGTGACGACACTGTCTAAATTACCTTCCTTTAGATTAGAGTCTGAAAAACAATAAATAGATTCATAAATACTTAAATGCATTTTATATGGTGAAGATGATTAAGATGAACCTCATTTATATCCTCAGACAAGTTTCATCATTTTCATATTCTTCTGTAATAAAAGTAAATACTCTTTTATAATAATAAAGATGGAAAATAAAAGGAAAATAAGATAATTTTAAAAGCTGATTATGAAACTAATTAATAAAGCTAAGAAAAAACTTGGGGAGACTTGAAGAAATAGTGAACATATTGAAGAATAGTGATCATATATCATATCATATATTATCTTCAATTTTCCAATCCTTGGAAACTTCATCAGTATCAGTGAGAATTGCTTATACATATCAATGAGAGTATTTGGTACTAAATTACTGATATTTCAGACCTGTCTGATCATTTGTGACCATTCACTTCCAGCTCCTAGATGATATGTAAGATGAGGAACAGAGGTGGTGGGGGGAAGGAAGGAGTAAAAACCTCCTGCTTTTCTGCTTTTTTTTTTGTTGTTGTTGAACATAGATCACTTTATCAATGATGCTTACAGTTTGGCCCCACAGAATTTTATTAGGATGAGAGGTAGGGAAGAAGACTTTTTAAATGGACATAGACATGGGTGACCTGTGACATGAGTGCTCAAAAGTCCTATAGTTATTTCTGTTTTTGCCATCACCTTTGCATATTATTTTAAATTCTGCTCTACTTGTGTTCTGTTTTTAGATTCTCTAGCAATTCTCAGACTAGGGAGGGTATGACACATGGCTGCTTTGGAAAACAGTTAATCAAAACTACTAAGTCCTTCAATGAAAAACATTAACCTTTCAGCATTTCCTCATATCTAAAATCTTCTCTGTAAATTTGAGATGAGACTATTTGATTTTATTTATTCTGTCAGTTTCGGACTAAAAAATTTCCAAGACAGATCTTTACAAGTTAAATACTTAAAAACACAAGGAACACTGATGTACAAATGATATTGGGACAGATTCCATACCTAATAATATGGGCACAACACCATTGATTTCTCTAATCATGGAAAATTATATTTATTAAATAGAATCAACAGAATGGATTACATTTAGCCTGTAAGAATTTATGAAAATATAAATTACTAAAATATCATTACCTAAATATTATTATGAGGACATACCTATAATACTGTAATCTATTTCAAAATCACATGTGGCAGAATGCCAATGGCAACTAGGTGATTTTCATGTTTCACAATTTCACCATTCATTAGTAGATTAAACATCAATTAATTCATATTCAACTCCAAATTGTGTTTTAAAAAACTGCTTGATTAAATCAGACTCTTGAAGTTGTTTATCTATCGTATTTTACATGTGATTATACATTATATTCAAGATGGATAAGCAACTACATAGTTAAAAGTAGGAAAATATTTAATAATTTTTAAAGGACACAACTGAAAAACAAACAAAAGATTTTTTTTCTGTTGGAATACACAAAAATTAGCTATGTATAAAGTGAATAAAATACATTTTATGGTTAGAAGATATTTAAAAGTATTTCCTAAATTCATATATTCCAGGTAAAGTAGAATAAGCTAAAAGATGTTTTATAATTAAATTTGCCTTTTCTGTATAATAGTTCCAGCATTATGACCATCACAGCATATTAAGAAACATTTTGTGAAAAAAATGGTAAATCCATTTCCTACCTGCTTCTATTTGAAAAAAAAGCCTTTCAACACTCTCCAGGTGTCCTTAAGCCCTTGCACAAATCTTATGCACATTCATAGAATCATAGAATCATAGAATTATAGAATGCTTAAGGTTGGAAGGGACCTCTAGAGATGATCTAGTCCAACCCCCCTGCACACGCAGGGTCACCTAGAGCACGTGGCCCAGGACTGCATCCAAGCAGGTTTTGACGATCTCCAGAGAAGGAGACTCCACAACCTCTCTGGGCAGCCTGTTCCAGTGCTCTGTCACCTTCACTGTTAAGAATTTTTTCCTTAAGTTCCTGTGGATTTTTTGATGCTTCAGTTTGTGGCCATTTCCCTAGTTCTGTCAGTGGTCACCACTGAGAGGAAGCCAGCACCGTCCTCCTCACTCCCTCCCTTGAGGTGCTTATAGACACTGATCAGGTCCCCTCTCAGCCTTCTCTTCTCCAGGCTGAACAGGCCCAGCTCCTTCAGTCTCTCCTCATAGGGCAGATGTTCCAGGTCCCTGATCATCCTCGTAGCCCTGCGCTGGACTCTCTCCAGCAGCTCCACATCCCTCTTGTACTTGGGAGCCCAGAACTGGACACGATACTCCAGATGCGGCCTCACCAGGGCTGAGTAGAGGGGCAGGATCACCTCCCTCGACCTGCTGGAGATGCTCTTCTTAATGCACCCCAGGATCCCATTGGTCTCCTTGGCTACAAGGGCATATTGCTGCCTCATGGTCAACTTGTTGTCCACCATGATGCCCAGGTCCCTCTCTGCAGAGCTGCTCTCCAGAAGATCAGTCCCCAGCCGGTACTGGTGTCTTGTCCCCAGGTGCAAGACCTTGCACTTGCCCTTGTTGAATTTCATGAGGTCTCTCACCACCCAGAGGTTTCCCACTGCCCAGTTGTCCAGTCTGTCCAGGTCCCTCTGGATGGCAGCGCAGCCCTCTGCGGTATCGGATACTCCTCCCAGTTTGGTATCATCAGCAAACTTGCTGAGGGAGCACTCTGTGCCTTCATCCAGGTCATTGATGAATAAATTGAACAGGACTGGACCAAGGACTGACCCCTGTGGATACCGCTAGCTACAGTCCTCCAACTAGACTCTGCATGGCGGATCACCACCCTCTGAGCTCTGCCATCCAGACAGTTGTTAATCCCCCTCACCATCCACTCATCTACCCCACACTTCTGGAGCTTGCACAGGAGGATGTGGTGAGGGACAGTGTCAAAAGCCTTGGTGAAGTCAAGATAGACGACACCCACTGCTCTCCCCTCGTCTATCCATTTGGTCATTCCATCATAGAATGCTATCAGGTTAGTGAAGCAAGATTTCCCCTTGGTGAATCCATGAGCACCTTCTTGTTCTCCATGTGCCTGGAGACAACGGCCAGTATGAGCCGTTCTATCACTTTTCCAGGGACGGAAGTTGATAAGTTCACACAGTTGATAAGACAATAATTCCTTATCATTATTGATTTTTACAATCAAAACTATTGTTAATTTGGATGAAACTCTAAATGTTCTCAATGATTCAAATACCCCATTATTTATACTGACATGATGACAGGACTGTGACAGAGTATTTTATGAAAAAATATCTTTCTATTGGTAATTTGCTACATTTCTATGTAAGAATATACTCTAATATTGTTTAATTCTTAAAAAGTAAAAAAAAAAAAAAAAAAAAAAAGCTTTTTTCAGATTATTTTCCATTAGTTGAAAGCTGAAAACTAAGCACTTAAGAAGAAAACATAACAAAATATTTTCATGTTTGGACTTAATTTAATGGGCAGATCTTTTTATTTTTTGGAAATGGAATAAATTAAAACATCACAACCCCAGAACTACCACTATAGCACACTAGTGATTCCATTAAAAAAAAAATGAAGTCTGTATTTTATTACAAATATTTCTCTCTGTGGTGGGGAAATTTCCAAGCACACTCAAAAATTTTGAAAATTATATTGTGTTTTATAGTATGTTAGTACAGCAAAATAAAGGTTTAGGAGTTCCAAAAAACAGCTTATTTGGGGGTGGTGGTGCGTAGCTATGGTTGTTGTCTGACACAGTGGTGTCTAAGAGGGGAAGTGTGGGACAGTCATCATCCTGAGATTTTGAGCCTCTTCCCTGCACTTGTCAGCCCCTGTGCTCCCTGGTTCAGCTCAGTCAAACCCACCATAGCCAAACTTATCTTTCCAAATTGACTTTTTCAATGTAAAGAAGTCCCTTTCCAGGGGAGAAAAGAGACATGAGCTAACACTCTCTCCTAAGCTGATCGAGCCTTTTGGAACAAGGGTCTTGTATAGTTAGTAGTATCTTCTGAAGAGCCACCTAAATGGCTTCAGGCTGACAAAGCCTGAAAAACACTTTGGTGTCAGCTCTTCTAGGTTAGCTCAGAATTTTCTGGGCCAGCAGACCATGTAGAGAAAAGCTTCTATAGGGGAATACATGATCATAATGAAGTGTTTGCCATATGTTTATCATATGACCTCTAGACGCTCACTCACTCCTCTTTTGAATGAACCAAATGACCTGTCTTTCACTGCTGCTTTAGAGGAAGGTGGATGAGGTCTTATAGAGAAACTAGAGTCAACAAAGCCTGTCTACTTCTATCTCTACAGTGATGACACAAAGTAGTAGTAGTAACAGAGGAGCCTTCACAGCTTGGTTGTTTGTTTCTGTAAGACAGAAAAGGAACACTGCTTTTTCATGTGTTTCCCCTTTCACTTTTCTTTACAAGGTTTTTACTATTCATGGCACCCAAGTTACCATTAATACTGTGAAAAAGTACTTCTTTCCCGACTCCTTATGCCAGTTCAACACCGCAAAAGAAAATATGGGGAGCGTGTGGACATCTAAGAACAGGACATGTAGGAGGAGTAATAAAACTGTGAGGGGTGTGATTTGATTATTTTTCAGGTATTTTTTCTTTCCAAGTGGAATATCTGAATTTAGCTGCCTTCTTGACCAAAATGACATGGGAGTTTTAAGTTATGTGTATATGAGGATGTAAATGGAAGACTAGCTGTGGTAGGACAAAACTGGATCTCTCTCTCCCCTTTAATCAAATAAGTAGCATGCAAAAATGTGGAATTATTTTTAAAGTATTATTTATTACATATAGATCCATGCTAAAGCTCTATGAAGGCTTTCTTGAAGAACATCACGCTACTAGAGCAGTATTCATGCCTTCTGCCATATTTAAAAACTTAGCTTTGTTGTTATGCTTTTCTAGAATATTGAGAATACAATCAGTTCTCTCTTCTTTCTACAATGCTTTAAAAGTAAAAATTACCAAATTTACTCCAACTACTCAGTAATATTTCTAGTTTTTTTGTATTTTATACTTTTAAAGGTGTCTGTTAAAAATGCCTGAGTATGCAATGGTTTTAAAAAGACTTAGAAAGAAAAGTGTGCCTATCAAAGCTTATCTATTTATTTATCAGTTACCCATGAAGAATCCCATGTGATCTCCCCAAGGGATGAAGCATCAGACAATATAGATTAGCTGGCAGGATCTTGTTCTTCCTGAAATGTTTTCTGCTCGTAAAGCTCCTTTAAAATTGATAATCTTTGCTGGTTGGAAACCTTCACTAGGGAAATCATCTATCATTTGAGATATATCTAAGGTCAGTGTTCCTCCAAAGCAAACTATGGATAAAACATAGATTTTATAGCAAGATACTTTCCACCAAATGCAAGATAATATTACAGAGATTATCTGCAAGTAAGATTTGTGCACTTAATTAAGTGAAAGTTTACAAGTATCTGATTTCTTTGTCTTCATAGACTCTTCAAAGTCTATTAGATCTGCAGATCACCAAAGTAGGACAGTAAAAACTACATAAAAAGAGACTTTTGCAGATGGAAAAACAGACTTTACTTGTAGGTAGGTTTATATATACATATATAAAAAATTATATGCACCTACAGTGATGCATCCATTTTCATTTATTTACTTTAAAAGAGAGACTTTTTTTTTTTCTTCTTTTCAGTTTGGCATCTGGCATCAGAATAAAAGTTCATTGCCTCTTTGAATCATAACTGGGCAATCTGAGATCCAAGGCTTAAGGCAGAAAATTACTGAGAAGATGTGGAAATAGACAAGCCAAATGGAGCCTGATTTGGGAAATCTATATTGCCTGAACTTCTGATTGCGATTCTTTCTAGAACTGATTCTTCTGCTTCCATTTTGAATTTGTGCCTTTCTAAAGACAGTTTAACTGCAGAATAGCTTTCTCTGCAGAACAAATAAACTGAAGACTGCCTGCAAGCCTGTAGCTTCTGTAAGAGCAGGAACAAGGCTAAAGTGCCCAAAAGGTATATACTAATGGTTAGGTAGGAGTTAGTTACAATTGTTGCAGCTGTTTTATTTCGATAAAGAATGTGTATGTGTTATGTTCCTCTGGATTTGCACAGCCAATGTGATAAATAAATACAGGCCCTAAATAAATAAGGCCCTTAATAAACCCTAGGTTTTTATGAAGTATCCTTATTACCTTTTGATTTCCTTTTCATGGATTTAATGACCTTTACATTTCATACAACAGTAAGAAGTGTAGCTCACCAATGTAAGGGTACATTTCTGTATGACAGAAGCTTAATAAGCATACTGTACACCTCTGCTTAGCAGACACAATTTTAGAACATGTACATTTTTAGGTGTCTGGGGAAAGCTGTAAATATTTTGTTCATGAATACAGCAAGAAAAGTACACAACTACCTTAATATCTTAAATCACCCTTACTAAAGCGGAAAGAATCATTAACCACCAGACTTTAACTGGGAAGAACATATTGGTTTACAGAGTCATCTCTGCTTTGCTTTTGCAAAATATTTGTCCAGTGATTAAGAGAAATGGCAGTGATGTCTGATAAGGGACTTTAAAGATATCCTCTTCAGTAGTTCGTAGGCATATTACCTCAGGAAGAACTACAGAAAAAAAAAATGATAAGGAAATAATTAACTCTACTTGCAGAGCAAGGTTGAACTTTATAAAATAAATAAGACCTAAGACAAGAAGCAGAAAAATGAAGCTTGCAGACACTGTGGATGCATGCAGGCTGTATTTTCCCATTGGTGCACAAAACAAGGTAGAAGTCCTATGGGGAGAGGAAGAATGTGTTAGGTCATGGGATTAAAAATATCCGAGTGCATACTTAAAAAGCATTATATCAAATTTATTCTGGTGTATCATAAATCTTTAAAATTTTTGAAGTAGATATCTGACTGATGTTTTGATCTGTATTATTCATGCAGTGAATAGTGATAGAGTAAATATTCCCTCATTTACTGAAACATGGTATATTTTGCTAAAGAAATGCAATACTTGACTAGTGATTTCTGATGTAAATATTTGATAATATTTTTAGGAATCTTATGGGACAACAGTTAGTTGGCCAATTAATTAGTGAGAAATTAATTGTTAATGTGAATAGCAGTTTACATTATAAACCTCTGAGCTTCACTTTAAACAGTGTGCAATAAAAACATCCTAAAAGTTTAGATAATATATGAATTGAGGCATATCTAACTTGTAACAAGGGCTTGCCAGCTGAGTAGTAAATACTTCATTTGTGTGAAGCCATGCAAGTACCATGGTTTTACAGCGAAATACATGGTCATGGTTCTGTGAGGATGCTTAAGAGCACATTGGAAAATACATTCATTAAAAATGTGTTACAATATAAATGACATTAAAGTTTATTTTTTTTTGATTATGCATTACTGCAATATATTTCGATGTTGTGATGTTCAAATAGAAGGTCTCAGAAAACTGTAGTATTAAAAAAAAAAAAGCCAGAAAAACAATTAAGAAGAGATTAGTCATTTAGCTTCTTATCAGCTTGCTGACAGCAAAGTGGAATACAAACTGGAACCTCCCAGATTTTTAGATGATGTTCTTCTAAATTCCCACTTTCTCTCATATTAGTTACTTCACTTCCTTTGTGCTCATATTAAGTACTTTTTTAAAAAAATAATTACTTATACTGTGTGTTTTAAGCACTTTCCAAAAATGTTAACTCTTTGGTCTATTTTTTATTAGCCATCTGCATTTGGCAATATATCATGGATACTTAGCACTGAGTTTGAATTTTGGTCCCTATGGAAACTCTGTAGTCAGGATCCCCCATGACATTTAGATACTGCTTATCTTCAGGCATGAGTAAACTAACTCTTCCCGTCCAAAAAAAGCTGCAGGAAATCTCAAGTAGTTTTTGGATTGTTTTGGGCCATGACCTAGTGAAGTAGTTAGGTTCTCTAATATATCTAAGTGGTATTAAACAAATACTAATATACATTCTCTTCTTTTATAGCAAGTTATGTCTAGCTGTGAACCTATCTTTTTTTTTTGCGAAGCTATCTTTTTTCAACTTGATCCAAAGATGGTGAGATTTAGCTTTATGTTTAAGCTCTTTGCTGAACGAGCATCTTTAGGTGTGATTTAACATGTGCTCAGTAGTTTTAGATCTATCCTTTTATGTAATATTCTTTTATAAAAACAAAGCTGCAGAGAATGTGAAAATACAAGAAAGGACAAAAAATACAGATGGAAAAATCATTAAAGTTCTTTTTCTATCATATAACTTATTTTATAACCCCAATATATTTCTAATCTGTACAGTTAATCAATTTACTGTAATCAACTGTAAACTGTAATCAATTTACATCATATAACATTTTTCCTGAAATAACTTTTTAGCGATATGATTCTCCTTCCTGTTTTATTTAATGTTTTATCATATTATCTGCTCCTTTAACCAAAAGGAAGCTTTGTGATGCACAAAGATTTATTTATTTATTTATTTTAATCCCTATTTGGAAATTAATATTATGTCATGTAACATGTCTGTTGGCCAAGATCTAAAAATCTTTCCTTTCCTTCTGATGTGGTGTGGTACTGAATAAATAGTGATGTACTTACATATGAAAGCACCATCAGAACAGTAAACTCTTATATATGCAGCATTTAGTTCATGGGCAGGAATGTGATTGGAAATGCTAATGCTTTTGGGAAACTAGTATAAATATCTTCAAGTTGAAATAATCTTTACATGAAAAATAGGAATACTTGTGAAGTTAAAATGATGTGCAAACATATTTAATAGGCACATGCATATGAAATAATCACATCTTGCAAATAGTCAATCTAAAACTCATTGGGAGTTCATATGTCATGCCATCACCTTTTTAGTTTTTTAAAAGTAGCCATATGCTTTTGTGTGTATTAAGTCTAGCTGAATTATAAAGGAATTGTTGAGCTTGTAACCCATTGCTGGAATTAGCGTCAGAAGAGTCAAACACAAGTTGAGGCTGTTGGGCCACAAAGGATTTCAAAGGGTTACTCTGCCTTTCTTGTTTCTACATCATCTCATGTTTGTTCTGAGACTATGTACTTCTTTTGCCCGATCAGGTGAGATAGGACATGTCAAACATTGCCAGATATCATAGGATTTCCATCAAGGGAGCTGTCTGTCTGAAAGACAAATATAGCAAGGTGGGGTCCAGATCCTTCAGGTAATCTTCTAAAGGTTGTGATGTGTTGCAGATAGTTAGGGAACGGCGGCCGGAAGATACCGTGCTGTATGAAAAGATAGGGCCCCTAATAGCCAATAGTGTTTAGTCTATGGTGTAAGCAGACGGATGTGACGTTGTAAACCTAGCTAAATAACATCTTGTTACTCATCAATAAAGGCCATTTGCGCCCCACCACATTGGTGTCAACTAGCTGATGGCCCGAGTGGCTTGGGGGTGGTCGCCGTGCCGTCCCTGAACCAGGTCGCTGCAGCCGTTTGGACTGCAACAAGTGGTGCCGAAACCCAGGAAGTCATCGCCGGGACGGGTGAACGGCGGCCGGAGTGAGTGGACCAGCCCGGCAGAGAGGACGCTATCAGAGCAACAAGGAGGCTGGAAGCCCTCGTGAAGGTCGTATCGCAATTACATAAGCATTGGGGGATTGATTGTAAGCCAAAGATTTGTAAGCCAAAAGATTTTACTCTCGCAGTTGCGAGGCTTTGAAAAATGAAGGTTAGAGCCCAGCCGGTGGATATTCTGAAGTCCCTGGAGCGTGTCCCTGAAGTGTGGGACAAATGTACTAAGGCGTTGGCTGAGGAGATTATGTCTTCAGGTTGTGGGAAAAACCTTAAGGCTTGGGGAGAAGTTGTACAAGCCCTGCAGAAAGCTAGAAAAGAGCAGGAGACTGGGATAGCAGTAAGGGCCTGTTTGTTGGCCACCTCGAAAATGGGAGTCGGGGCAGCCGCACAGACTTTGCACCCCCCAGATGATGGCAATTCTGCTGAGCCTAAAGGTCAGCCAGAGGGTGATACATCTCCTCCATCCCCGAACCCCGTCCCGCTTACAGAGGAGCAGAAACAGCCGAAATCTGTTTGGAGCGAGCTAGCCAAGGAAGCTAGGAACATTGAAAAGAAGTCAGAGCATGGTGACGTCTGGGCCAGGCCACCACCCTATGCCCCTCAATATGGCGCCGAGCCGCAGGGGGTAGGGTGGGGCGAGGGTGCCCCCGGCGCGAGTGAGACGCCGAGAACCAATGGGAGAGACCGGACAGCTGAGGGAGGCCCGAGGGAGGGGCCAGGAGCGAGCCCGAGGGAGGGGCCAGGAGCGAGCCCGAGGGAGGGGCCAGGAGCGAGCCCGAGGGAGGGGCCAGGAGCGAGCCCGAGGGAGGGGCCAGGAGCGAGCCCGAGGGAGGGGCCAGGAGCGAGCCCGAGGGAGGGGCCGAGAACCGATCAGAGCGGACATTTCAAAAGATTAAAGAAAATTAAAGAAAAACAGGCGGGAGCATTCATGATTAAGCATGTTGCAAAGGAAGAGCATCTAACCCCAATTCAGGTGGCTGTTACCTTCAAAATAAAACTAATGAAAATTGTGAGTTTCTGTTCACAGGACCAGATCATCGGACACCCCCGTAACCCGTACACCCCGGTGACAAGCGTCCCGCCCGAGCCTGCGAGTTCCACGCTGACCGAATCCAGAAAACAACAAAACAGCCTCCGCAAGAGGGGGCCGCGATGCCTTTGCGTTATCTTAATTTTGCAGCTTGTCACTATAGGACAGGTAGAGTCACACCAGCCCTTTAAATGGGGTACTTGAACAGATCGAACAATCTCGAGCAATTAGTACAAAAATAACTACAGGGCCACCAGTTTTCAGTGCCACACCTTGCCAAATAGCACCCATTAAACCCTGTTCCAAACGCAGCTGGTACAAAAATTTGTTCACCGGTTCGCCGTGGTTAACCACCCTGATATCCACCTTGATAGGGCCGATCACAATGATCATGATGACGCTAATCTTTGGACCCTGTATATTGAATAAGCTCATGCCGTTTGTCAAGAAGCGGCTAGAGAAGGTTAACATCATGTTAGTAGAACACCAACAACTGCTTTAAGAATATATCCACTCAGTATTACCCCCAAGTTATCCCAAGGTACACCCTATTCCTACACCCTGGTATTACCTGTCATCCCCTACCTTCTACGCGCCTTCTTCTTTGTGCCTTATGTTTTATGTCAAGTTTATGATATGTAATTTTAAGATTGGTATAACTATAAGAATAGAATAAGATAGTAATAAGAATAAGATAGTTGTATTTTAGCTAGTTTTGTTATGCATAGGGAGGGGGGAAGTGGTTGCAGATAGTTAGGGAACGGCGGCCGGAAGATATCGTGCTGTACGGAAAGATAGGGCCCCTAATAGCCAATAGTGTTTAGTCTATGGTGTAAGCAGACGGATGTGACGTTGTAAACCTAGCTATATAACACCTTGTTACCCATCAATAAAGGCCATTTGCCGTCCACCACATTGGTGTCAACTAGCTGATGGCCCGAGTGGCTTGGGGGTGGTCGCCGTGCCGTCCCTGAACCAGGTCGCTGCAGCCGTTTGGACTGCAACAGTGATGTGAAATAAGATTCCCAAATAATGAAAATAAATAATGGATTCATTTTCCAGTAAAAGCAGAATAAGTTAATCTTCTAGAAAATGTTATAAATGTTATAATTTTGAAAAAAATAAGTGTTATGATGAGTTTCTGTGGAACATAGATCAAAATTCATAGGCAACTAAGGAAGAAATTTAGATTTTTTTTTCTGTTAACATTCTGTATTGCGGCTTTCTGAAGTAAGGATTTTGATACATTCACCATGGTACATTTAACAAGTTTACTGTTGCATTCAGGAAGTTTAAATATTTGACTTTTTTTTTTTTTTTTGTATAAGCTGAAGAGAGTAAAACACTACATTCAATATATATTTTTTTCTAATAAGGAATGAAGATTAACCTTTTTCATGTCATCCTTTTGCCCTTCTATAGAATTTCTTCCCTAGAGAAAACTGCTATTGTTCATACAGATGATGGCAAATAAAAAACTTTAGACAAGTTACAGTGATTTCTTCATAAAGTAGCTAGCTAAGAAACACACAAAAGGAAAAGCAACTCAGTCATGAACAGATTCAGAACCTTTCAAAAATGGTGCCATCAAAAAGCTGCTCTATAATGGAAACTAAAATGTACTTGCATTCAATATCCCTGTAGAAGCAACAAAAGCCAAGAAATTCAAAGGAAAAGCCAATAATTTCAAGGAGAGAAACTACATAAAAATAGCATAGGGACTTCAAAAATGCAAAATAAAGTTGGCATGGTTAAACTACAGAATCATAGAAAATACTTAATTCAAGAAGATGTCCTTCAAAAAAAAAAAAAAAAAAAAGCTATGTGCAAATAAGGAAAATGAAAGTCAATTTATTGGCCGGATGGCAGAGCTCAGAGGCTAGTTATCAGTGGCACAGAGTCTAGTTGGAGGACTGTGGTTAGCGGTGTTCCCCAGGGATCAGTCCTTGCTCCAGTCCTGTTCAATTTATTCATCAATGACCTGGATGAAGGCACAGAGCGCTCCCTCAGCAAGTTTGCTGATGATACCAAACCGGGAGGAGTAGCCGATACCCCAGAGGGCTGCGCTGCCATCCAGAGGGACCTGGACAGACTGGACAACTGGGCACTGGGAAATCTCATGAAATTCAACAAGGACAAGTGCAAGGTCCTGCACCTGGGGAGGAATAACCCCAGACACCAGTACAGGCTGGGGACTGACCTTCTGGGGAGCAGCTCTGCAGAGAGGGACCTGGGTGTCATGGTGGACAACAAGCTGAACATGAGGCAGCAATATGCCCTTGCACCCAAGGAGACCAATGGGATCCTGGGGTGCATTAAGAAGAACGTCTCCAGCAGGTCGAGGGAGGTGATCCTGCCCCTCTACTCAGCCTTGGTGCGGCCACATCTGGAGTTCTGTGTCCAGTTCTGGGCTCCCTAGTACAAGAGGGATGTGGTGCTGCTGGAGAGAGTCCAGCACAGGTCTACAAGGATGATCATGGGCCTGGAACATCTGCCATATGACGACAGACTGAGGAAGCTGGGCCTGTTCAGCCTGGAGAAGAGAAGGCTGAGAAGAGACCTGATCAGTGTCTATAAGCACCTCAAGGGAGGCAGTGAGGAGGATGGTGCTGACCTCTTTTCCCTTTTGGCCACTGACAGAACTAGGGGAAATGGCCAGAAACTGAAACACCAAAAGTTCCACAGGAACTTAAGGAAAAATTTCTTAACAGTGAAGGTGATGGAGCGCTGAAACAAGTTGCCAAGAGTTGTGGAGTCTCCTTCTCTGGAGATCTTCAAAACGCACTTGGACACAGTCCTGGCCACATGCTCTAGGTCAGCCTTGTGTGCAGGGATGTTGGACTAGATAATCTCTAGATGTCCCTTCCAACCTTAAGCATTCTATGATTCTATGATTCTATGATCCTATGAAAGGAGCAACGAATTCCAACAGGTTAAATCTAAAAAGCAGGCCGAAGGAAAGCTGGGAAGCAACTTTCAAAGGGCATAAAAGCCATAAATGAATTCTTTCCCAAAGGCACCAGAAGCAGAAACCTGCTCAGACATGTGAAAAAGAGAATATAAGGTCATAATAGAAAAAATAAATGAATATTTTGCATCTATAGTGACTGTTGAGGGAACTGAAAAAGCTATGGTTCCTGACTTTTCATAGAATCATAGAAAGCTTTTTACTAGCTGTGCTGATCACAATTCGAATGGCTGGTAGGATAATTTACAAAACTGGCAAAGTGAATAGTAACAAATTGACATTATTTATTTTATTTTTTTCACCCAGGAGTTCTAAAATGAAGTTCAGCATGAAACAGGTGAACTTCTAACTACGCCATGCAACTGCTTGCCTAAACATTCTCAGATTACCCTGGACTGGAAGATGAGAAATGTGATATCGATTTTAAAAAACATTTTCATGGTGATCATGAGAAGAGCAAAACTGAACTTAAAGAAGGTATGGCAGCTGCAACAGCAGTGACTTTACATAGGTTGTACAAGGTACAGCAAGCCCAAAGAATTCACTTAAGATTACGGATGAATGGAATGAAGATGCTGACTTAACCTTGCTGGTACAGGGAAAAGATCTCAATAGTTGAGTTTAGAACAGAGTGGTGGACATCTAGTCCAACTTCCCTACTGAAGCAAGGTCACCTGGAGCAGGCTGCCCAGGGCCATGTCCAGACAGCTTTCGAATGTCCCTAAGGATGGAGCCTCCACAGTTTCTCTGGGCAGCCTCCTGCAGTGTTCAATCAAGCTCACAGTGAAAAAACTTCTCAGATTCAGATGGAACTTCCTGTGTGCCAGTCTGTGTCCACTGCCACACTAGGCACCACTGGAAAGAGTCTGGTTCCATCATGTTTATATCCTCCTATCAGGTATTTATACACATTAACCAGCTTCCCCTTGAACCTTCTTGTCAAGAAGGCTGAACAGTCCTAGTTTTCAGTCATTTCTCATGTGACAGCTTCCAGTATTTAATCATCTTAATTGTTCTTCCCAAGTACTCCTTCATGTAAGTTGGGCATCTCAGACACTTTGGATTATCCACAGTAGCTGATGCTCTTTTTGACCTAAGCTCTCCTTTTCAAGCCTAGAACAAAGATGGATTAAAGCTATGGAACTGTGTCTCTGTAATTATCTTCAAAGTAAGCCAGGACTCTTCAGTATGAAATCCATTTCAGAGGCTTCCGAATACCATAAGAAATTTCAAGAAGAACAGAAAAAGCCTTTACAATGACATTTTGCTTAACAGTGCAGACATATGGTTTTAATGGGTTATCAAATAGCAGCTCAAAGGCGAGGCTCAACTTGGATTGGACACAGAGATTCTCAAAATAGTTCAAGAATATCCCTGAGTTGTTGTTAACCTAGTCTTTAAGACACTTATATGGGACATAGGAGACCTACTTAAATTCTCTCTGAGGCAATTTCAGTCTGTAAGACACCTTACAAACACCTTATCTTACAGACATGTAGACACTAGGCTAGAGGGTATTGTGTCATGAGGATAGTGTGTCTCCTTTCTTTATGTTTTTAAATTCAATGAATAACTGAATTCCAAGATTTCCAAATGAGAGTGTCTCTCTCTCTAATCACTGATTAGTTTAAATGCTTTTGTCAAGGACAGATGCTCTAAGAAGAAGAAATAAGAGAGCATGTGACAATGCTGCTTTATGCATGAAATCTTCTGGTTTATTCTCCTGAACTATCTATAATCATAGAATGTTTTTGGGTATGGAAATCCCTATAATGGAGTTAATGTTAGAAGACAAACAATGGAAACATAATGTCTCCATCAAATTTAATCCCCTCCTAAAAAATAATAATTTTGTTGATACGTATCAACAGTTGGATTTGTAGATAGCTTTTACAAATTAAACTTGCTAAGTCTCTGATTGTTAATGGAACATCATGGTTAGAGCAATGGGTCAAAGAAGGTCATTGGCATTAATGCTGCACGAGTTGGTGTTACTTTTTTAATTTCACGAAAAAATCTACCAATGAACAAGAGGAAGTTTTGTGGGATACTACTATTACATTTTATCATATGGTAGAATGGTTTTTAACTAAAAAGGCTGTAAAATGCTGAAATTAAATATAACTGATAACATTAACGAGTGGAATAATACATCTCATTTTTATGTTTATGTGAAAAAAATGATGTGAAAGGAATTGTACTGAAAAACACCACTGATTAATAAATGTAGGCCGCATGGAATAGTGATTGCCCAAGATATGTTAGCATGAAGAAAGAACAATACCTCCACATGAGATTATGTCGCTGATACCCAAGATTAACATGAAATTTACATTCATGCAATTCTTACTACTGTTTCAGTTTTTGAGTTAAATACTCTGCCTTTCTAAAATATTTCAGAATAACATGCATAACTTCACAGGAATTTTCTATATTACGTAGCAATGTCTTATTTATTTATTTATTTACTTATGAAAACTTAGAGGTGTAGAGCATTACCAGCAAAAAAATAGAGAGTACACTAGAGGTTAAATAAACTTTCTTTTAGCTCCTTATACTGCCAAAAGATATATTTTTGCCACAATAAATAACTTTTATACACAAAATGAAAATTATTATCAAATTATAAACAATCAGCTCCTTCCATGGTTTTAACTCAGTGCTGAAAGGTCATCGTCCTCCAGTCCAATCATCCAGAGGTTATAGACAATTTAAATCACTCCAAAACAAATATAACAACAATTTCCAGGAAAAAGACAAAAATAAATGTTTTTATATAAGTTCAGGTACCATATCCTGTAGAAGTTTCAAATGATCAAAAGTGAGACTGACTCACCTAGGATTTTAATATGAAGAGCACTTAATGCTTATGATAAAAACAATGTAAAATAATCAAGAGGTTTGAACCCAAACAAGTTGAATTATTTAAAACATTCTTAGTAACATCAGTAAAGTATGAAACTAAAACAGAGTTGCAAATAACAGAGTATTCCAGTTGTTTTCATAGATAAAATGCCCATTAATTCAGTGTCCTTTGGCTCATAACAAAACTATGCATAAAAGGAATTCAGATAATAAACCATCTAAAACTGAGTAGCACTGGCAAGTAGAAAAATGAATTATTTTCCCACTAGAAGTTATTCAGGTACCTAGACAGAATCATTTATATGAAAAAAAAGGAAAAAAAAAAAAAAAAACACAATGAAAGTTGTGGCATAGTTCAGAAATGCTATTACATTTGTTAATATGGGTTACTCCAGCAGAGTAAGGCTCCTAAAATCTGAACTGTCTTGTAGCAAACATGGCAATGAAATGCCAACTCACACTTCAAAAACAGTATTCTAAAAGAATCATGTCTAAAAAGCCCCTTTTGCAGTACTATTCCACAGTAAGAGGGCTCCATTAATCTTCCTGAATTTCCTCAAGAGCTACATAACTGACTATTATTACTAAACAGCTGTAACTGTAGGGAACTACATATATACATAGTAGGCTTAACAATGCATAGGTGAAAATGCACAGATTTTGAAAAGCTTTCACATGGCCAGTGGTATTCTTCATAAGTACGTTACTGTGTGCCTACAGTTATGAATCTATCTACTCGGGGAAGGAAAAGGAATTAAATGTGAGATGTTTGAACAGAAGAAGACCATGTGGACTTCCCAAGAATATTTTCCTTAACAGACACACAGCTACTTTGACAAATGTGTTGTTTTCATTACCACCTAGGCACAGGACATGACATGGAACAATGAAAATGTATAAGCAGTTGAAGTATTGTTCAGCATCACTATCGCTGTAAGTTTGAAATATCACTGCTCAGAAAGGTTACATTTTTTTACATTTTTATAAACTTCCTTAGAACTTTCCAGTAATTTATGAAATATGAGTTTAATTTGATTCCACTTGAAATACATCTAAATCGAGCCATGTCTAGATACACAATATTATAGTATATAGACAACTATAATAATGCAGAAGATGTTAGAATTTTATGGCCTTTCTGACAATTTTCTTGACAGAAATAAAGATAACAAAGGAAACTGCTGATTATTTTTAATACGTGCAATGCAAAATAGAATCAGCTCTTAGGATAATTATCTTCTACCTACCCCCAGTCTTTTTTGAACTAGAAGTATTTTTTTATCTATAAACTAAATGTCCACGGAGTATATCTGATAATGAAATCTTAAGTTAATTTGTCCCTGTATGTATGGAAATATAAACACTATATACTTCTACAATACCTTCCATTCCCCTCCAAATTGTTATATTAAAAATATACACAGTATATTTTATATATTAAAATATTTTATATGTTTTATATATATTGTAGAATTATTTTGAAAACATAAGACTACATAATGAAAGTTTAAGGCACTAGGAATATATAAATAGTAAAATATATTGTTCTATAAACTGATTAAGTATTATTTCACAACATCTTGTGTCAGTAGGAAAATAGAAGATATGGTTTATTAGCTGTCTCTTTTCGAATTAAAAAATAATAATTCTACAGTACTTATTTTGTGAAGAAATACTAAGACATTTCAGTATACAGTAAAAACATGCTTTTATCAACACTATTTTTAACAATTTATTTTATATGTTGACTGTATATATCAAAAAAAAAGGTTATATGCTGCTACCATTAATTGTGCTAATAAAACCTATTTTTTTGGTAGGGATTAATTATGTTTTATGAGTTACTAATCTAAGAATTAAACATTAATCCCAATGAATAGGAGTGACAGAATCAGAGTTTAAGTTATATGCTTGAAAACTTAGTGTAAAATTCTAATGAAGATGACTAAGAAAAATATATTTCCACAACTATATTTGTTAATGAGTATGGGGCATGTTTTCATAACATGGACTTACATTACAAAGCATTAATTTTAGTTCAATGTGGTCATTTATTTATTTATTTTTAAAAGAGAAATACCCTACAATGAGATTTATAAGTTTTTGTTTAGGTATATTTCATTATTTCTAACAGTAGTTAGTTTTCTATTTTGCATACTGTTTTTTTTTTTTTTTGCTTCATTTTGAGAAGCGTGACAAAAATGATCTGTGCCTCACTGAAAACCATGCTTTAGTCACTGAAGAGCTTTCAGTAAATCTTAGATGTTCACATTAAGAGGCTCCATGGAGATAATGGACTGAAATAATGAAAGGAAAAAAAGCAATATAACTATGCCACTTCAATCTGTTCTAAATTTCAGGGGGGAAAATATGAAAGAAAAGAAAAAGACGTGCTTGAAAGGGGAAAAAGTATTTTTAAGCACCTTCTGTATGAGATTTTATTATAAGAAATAAGCTTTAAAACTGTGAAAGCTGCAGTTTTATGATGAGAATGATTAACAATTGCTCTTCGCATGGCAAAGGAAAGCACATACATTCTGTTTTCTCAGAACTGATAATGATTTTGAACAAAAATTTTGGAATCACTGGGTTGTAAGGGACTTCTGGAGATAATCTAGTCCAACATCCCTGCTCAATCAGCCAGGTACAGCACATTGCCAGGACCGTGTCCAGATATATTTCCAAGGACGGAGACTCCACAACCTCTTTGAGCAACCTGGTCCAGTGCTCTTCCCTATGCTCAGATGAACTTCCTTTGTGTCAGTGTGCGCCTACTGTCTCTCATCCTGCTCTGGGCATCACTGGTCACATCCTCTCTACTCCCTCCCTTCAGATACTTACATACACTGATAAGAACCCTGCTCTGGTTTCTCTTCTCCAGGCTGAATAGGCCCAATTATCTCAGACTCTTCTTAAAGGAGAGATGCTTCAGCTCCCTAAATATCTTTGTAGTCTTACACTAGATTCGCTCCAGTAGCTCGATGTGTCTCCTCTACTGGGGAGCCCAGATCTGGACGCAATTCTCTACACGTGGGCTCACAAGAGGATCATTTTTCTTAACCTGCTGCAATTCTGTTCTTAATGTATTCTAGGATACCATTGGCCTTCTTAGCCACAAGGGCACATTGCTAGCTCATTGCTGTCTTCCAGGACCTTCAAATCCGGGGACCAGTGTCCTCCTCAAGATGACCAAGCCATAGAGGAACTCAAGATCTCACATGTGAAGTAAGGACTTATGACTCTGCTTGCTTTCTTGCTTTTTAAAGAAAGCTTTAAAGTTTGTACAATGTGAGCAGTTAATAATGACAATCCTTTGGAAATTTATAGCAGAGGAGGAAAAAAAAGGCCAAATAACTCATCACCTAAAATAACATCATCGCCTAAAATACTCCCCACTGATACAACATCAAGAACAATGACAAGCATTTTGACCTCTACTGTTCTTGTTTCTTAGCAAATTATATTTTTAATGCATTCGATTTGTAATTTTAATGTTGTAAAACTTGTTACGGAAAGCATTTCGCAGCTTGTAATTCAAAGGAGTATGGAGTGAGCAGTCTAATTTCTTCATAGAAGCTAAGTGGTCACACCAATTTTCCCACATTTAAAAGCATGTATCATTCTAAATGCAACTCCTGCTGGACATTGCAGAATAAAACAGTATGGGGCTGTACCCTACCTTTCTTCTCCCACCTCTGTCTTGCTGGTTTCTATAACCTCAACATAGTTGGGAACTGTTCGGTCCTTTACCAGGCTATGATCTTAATGATCTTTCAATTAATAGTTTACAGTGAGCTATGAAGTGCATCAATTGGTAAGCTTAGGCACAACTAACATCTACTAGATCATCTGTAATTGTAGGCGTTAAGGTCTATTGATGCAAATTATTCTTCCTACTTACATATTTCTTAAAGATTTTGTTTTCTTTAATCGAGGTATAGTTTCCTATTGATGAGCAGTAGCTCACTCACATGAATAATCTTTCCAGGACCTAACTTGAGCTTCTAATGCAAAAAGCCGTAATTTTTGTGAAGGTATAAGGAGATCTTGTATAAGGGGGAGCCGTGTTCTCTATCGCAAATAAGGAAAATAAGGTAGCTGCATAACAGTTCTTGAAGCAATGTTTACATACTTTGCATACTTTCTACAGTCCTAGGAAGATTAGTGTTCAAAGGACTTACAGAGGAGCCTTCTGTGGATTCCCTAGGAATCTGCCTGACCTAAAAAATGTCACCTCCAGAAAAATAGACACTATTCAATCTGTTCCTCTCTCATATTATTTAATTTTACTTTATATGGTCCCCATTAGAATTAACTATTACCCCATAGTTAATTCTAGGATTTTGAATTCAAATAGTAATGTGGACTTCATAAAAGTCAGTATGAGCAAAGCTCAAAAGTAAACTGGCCATAAATCAGTTGAAATTAATTTTTTTAGCTGGTTTCTTTTACTTATTTATTTATTTATTTCACAATTTAACCCTGAACTTCCAATAACTTGCTGCAGTTTAAATCAAAGCTAATTAAAAATAAGTGCTTAAATAAGCCAAACAAAATCAGAGGTAGAGGCAGAGTGGGAGAAAGACAGTAGTGCCTCTGAGGTGACCTTATATAGACAGCACAGCGTTGTGTGTATCTCACACTTCATATGAATCCAAGAGGACTTTTTTATTAATATAAATCTCAGAGACTGTGTGTGTAGAAATATGATATTTGGAAAATCTTTCTGAGTGTCTGATTTCTTTGAGCCTACTGAATGTCTAAAACAGAGAATAAACAGAAGCAAAATATTACGATATATGTAGGATGCAGAAACAGGCGAGTCTCCAAAGTTGAACAGAACATTTTTTAAAACATTTGAAAAACATATATTTTTTCACATAAAGCTGGAAAGTATTTTAGGTCATCTCATGTTATTAGAGCAGATTTTTTCAATGTTAATGACTGTATACAGAACACTTTATGAGAAGCTATATTCATAGAATAATAGAATCATAGAATTGTTAAGGTTGGAAGGGACCTTTAGAGATCATTTAGTCCAACTCCCTCCGCACATGCAGGATCACCTAGAGCACGTTACACGGGATTGCGTCCAAGCGGGTTTGGAAGATCTCCAGAGAAGGAGATTCCACAACCTCTCTTGGCAACCTGTTCCAGTGCTCTGTCACCCTCACTGTGATTACTATGATATCTTGTAAACAATTAAAGATTTTTATTTCACTGATGAGTTGTATTCTCTCTTCGCCAACCATACCTGAATTATACCTGAATCTCTTGTATAATAAAACAATTGATCGAAATGATAAGTAAATTATCTTATAATTAATTTTCATTCTTTAAAGGTGCTTTTTAATATTTAGCTGTTACAATCATTTTTGAAGGACCAATTAAACACAATGTATTTAAAAACCTAGGCTAATATTTACATTTATATTACATTTACATAAATTATCTTTTTTTTTCTTAATGCAGTCCAATCATTCCTTGTTACAAAGAAGAATATGTTTCCACTCTTGTATTAGATTTATAAAGGCCATCTGATTTTAATTCTCTGTGTTTTGTGCTGTATGAACTTGTCAGGATTTAAAAATGTTAATTTATCTAGTAGATAGCCTACATTTTTTGCTACTTGCTTCTGTTGTGATCAAACTGAGCAAAAGATGATAACTGGAAACATGGGGAAGTATCAGACATTTCTCTCTGAATCAGGTCATTCTCCTTCCCAGAAAAACATTTTTTCTCGTGTTTAATGGTTCATTTCTTTCCCCATTCCTCTCCCATTTACCTCTTCCAAAGCACTCAGCCATCTTCAGCCATCTTAAATTTCTTACCCCAATTTGTACTCCCTCTGCCTTGTACTTAGAGACTAAAAGTAGCTTTTGTAGCAATGAATTCTATATTTTTCAATTCTCTTCCTTTTTTGCACCTTCGGTTCCCCTTTCCTGCCCAAGGTCCATTAGCTCTAAAATATTTTATGATATTTCTAATTAATTATTAGACTCTTGGATATTCAATGCAAATAGAACAGTTTTTGTACTCCTTGGCTACTTGGATTGGGAATATGAGCATTATTAAAAAATCTGTTTTAGATAAGAATAATATATATATATAACTTTTTTTCTCAGAAAGAGGAATAACCTTTGGAGAAGAGAAGGGGACTACTGAGGAGGAAATGGCTGAAATGAAAGGACTAAAAAATACTAGAACTGTGGCTATGGTAAGACTGTTGAGATTACAGATGAAACACGTAAAAGTGCAGAAGCAATGAAGACAAAAATACTTTTCAAAATTTCATTTAGTTATGTCCTATGTTAATATATTTATAGAAGCTGGTATTTAGCTTGATGGCACACAGTCTGAACCATAACATGTTTTGGCACAGGTGTACAAAGTTATGCATAAAATGCCAGCTAATATTCCCACAGTTAATATTCCCCCTTCATAGACAGTTTAGTAGGATTAGTTTAGCAGTCTGGATCTTGGTGTGTGTTTGTGAGTGTGTGTACAGTGTGCATACACGCACATACATATACAAAGGTCCTTTCAGTATGAAGTTGTCAGTGAAGAGTATCTTAACTTTTGTGGGTGAGTGGGTGGATAACAGGAGTTTGGGAGAGAAAAAAAAAGACATCTAAAAAAGATTGGTTTATATAAAGTTATTTACAGTTTTTCTGAGTGCTGCTGTTTACATATCCCCATTTTAGACATACACCCACTTGCTAATTTGCTCTGCTTATACAAGGAAGTGTCAAGGTGACAGTTAAAGTAATATGTCTTAATGTCTTTTCTTCCTACAATATTTCTTAGATTCAGCTAGACTAAATTGGTAAGTGACATTTAATTGTGGGCACAGGTTGTGCTCTAAAGTTACTGTAAACATGATGATTGTCCTCAAATATATCAGCTACTTGTTAATTCTCAAGAACTCATACCACTAGTTTCAGGGACTTGCAAAAAGGATGAAATTTGCACTAATAGTAGCACCATAAACGCTTAGTGCAGGCTGTTAGACTTCCAAGTATACTTGTTAAGATGACAACAATATAATTTAACCTACATTTAATATAGTTAATCTGTATTTCAGTGGGATCTTAATGATATTGCACTAATTCAATTCTATTTATATGACCCAAAGGCCATCAGGAAGGAACTACTGTAGTGTAGCACACACTGATACTGAAAAGTCAGGTTATGCATACATTCTTAATACACATTTGCTTGTGTATTAGGGCAAATGGTTGTAAACCCACCTGAAAGAGAATTGCTGTAAATAATGTTATTCTCTTTTTATATAGTTATGACAATGTATGCAAATTTTAAGTAAACCACAAATGAGGAATTCTGTAGTCTTTTTTTTTTTTTTCACTTTGAAGAATTTCAGAACTGAACCCAAAAGATATGTCTGTTGATCAACAAAGGAAGAAGGAATCAGAGGCCTTACTAATATACCAGAAACTGGAAAGTGACATTGCTCTGATTCTGTAAATGTCTGTAAATTTCTGGACTGAATTTCCTGTACCTACTTCCAAGGCTTCTTCCATCTTTCAAAAATAAGTTGTCTATTAACATATATACTTAATTCTGAAAGAAGGTTGAAGACATGAATTGTCAGGTGGCCTTTATAAACCACTGAATACACATTGCTCACCTTGTTGAAGGTTTCTTAAAAAAAAAAAAAAAAAGAGAGAAAGCAAAAAGAAAGTCATATCCTGTTCAGGTTCCAGAGCTAAAAATAGTCCTTATTTCTTTCCAAAGCTTATGTGAAATGTGTGTTCCTCATAATGGATATAAACCACAGATACACCCAGGCACAAGCTACAGGGAATGTAGGTGAAGCATGTAAAAAAAACCTGTTAAATTTCCTGAGCAATAAATTAATCTTTTGAAATGTTAATATTGCTGCTTGAATCTGCTTTAAACTATTTAGATTTTTTTTTCTGAAGAGATGAGAGAGTGATGACAGAACCTTTTAATAATGGACTAGATCTTCAGAGTCGTTGGTAGCTTCTGGTCCACTACTCTGAAGAAAGAAGACAGTGACTGGTACATTTGGAGTTATTCATGCAAACAAGCAAAGCAAACAAACAGAAACAAATAAAATCATTGATATACATTTATTAGAAGAGGCAGAATGACATTAAACAGAAAGATTATCTGGGTCATGGTAATTCTTAAATCTTATTCACTCTGTCCTTATATATATTGCTTTTGAAGGAGGTAGAAGCCTGAAAGAGTAAGGACTGCAGTATGTAAGTAGTAGTGAATATACTATTCACTGTTGGCTCTCCCGAATGGTGCCATTTTGAGGCTGTATATCACTGATGTTTCATTAAACAGTGTTCCAATTTAATCCCCACCGTGACAGAATGCAATCTTTTCAGGATGTATCCCTGAGTTGCTTTTGCTTTTCTGGGTGCATCTACATGCTAGGAAACAACTACTTAAGTCTAGTCAATTTTTAATCTTTTTTTTTTTTTTTTTTTTTTTTTTTTTACATTGCACCATTTATGCATTGGCCAGTAGGCATATTATGTAAAGGAAGCAAAATGGTAGTTTGGAGAAAATACTGAAATCAAGCAACATTGTCTTCAGATAAAACCTGAGTAGCAACCCAGCTGGTTCCTTATTTAAACCATCTATTTACCCCCCAAATCTGTGATGAACTCTGATCATGCTAGAACTAGTTATAAAGTACTGTTCCAATAATAGCAGCAGATACTCAGTGGAGTCAAATCTGTTACACTTTACGCAGTTTCAGGTTAATTTCAAGCGTATTAAGGGCTATAAACCTTTGCAGTGAAGCTGACTTATGGCACATTTTCAATGTAAAAGTTGTATTTGTGGTCATGCGTAAAAATTTATGGGTATTCCTATATAAACATCTTAATATAATAACATACTATGGACCATCGAGATTAAAAATAAATAGTAAATAATCCAGAAGAGAATGAAGTGCATCAATGCTATTTATTTTGTTTTACATGTGTAACCTACAAAGCCGGTACTATTTTAATGGAGTAAGCATACATCTATTGAATTAACTCCCATGCGGGTGAAACTCCTTAATTTCACTCTGCAGAGTGACTATTACATTATTTGTTTACATATTAATTATATCATATTTGTTGCCTATCTATATTATGTTGGTTCAAAATAAGCAAATCCTTATTCAAGGCAATCAAAATATGATCATGTATAATTTAAACAGCATAGTTTTTGTGCACACTTGTTATTTGGTTTGAAATAATGAAAAATGTCTGTGGATCAGCTTTGTAGCTTAACTGTTCATAGTTACAGACAATGCTGACTACGGGCTTAAGTACTAAAATACTTGATTTTGTTATATTTCAGAATTTTGTTTGTAAAAGTTTTGTTTGACAGTTTTACTATATTTCATAGGTTATTATAAATATAAATTCATTAGACATAATGCTGACTGTGTTGATCATCTTTACTGAGCCAAAAAAGTACAACATTAGTAATGCCACTCAAACATAAACACAAGGAAATACTTTTTTTCAACATATGTATTGTTTCATCAAAAATATTCCTCTTCTATTTTATACCCATGTCATAAAGGATATTATAAAGAAGTGTTAAAACCCTAAACCAGGATTTTAACCAACTATTAACCAAACCAACTATTGTTGGAACAATATTTAAAATGATGTTTCTTAATAAACATTCCAAAATGCAGGAACTGATGATGAGATATAGGAAACACAGAAACAAGATTTTTTTTTCTATCAGAAAAAAATAAAAGTAATTTTCTTTTGTTTATTTCATTCAAGAAAAGTTTCAATTAAAATAACTATACACAATTTAATAGTTCAGCTACTCCTTAGACATTGTTCTGTCCTCACTCCTGATAATTCCTTCTCCTTCAGGTTATGATAGAAAATTCAG
The DNA here is from genome assembly GCF_000705375.1 of Tinamus guttatus. Next base: position 40,879 of record NW_010580012.1, read on the forward strand.
TATGATAAATGAGCTTTCATGGGTCTTACATAATGCTACACTGCCCTACAGTTGTATAAGAATTATATATGTCGTATATGAATTAATTGATTTTAATGAGGAATGCAGAGTTAGCTTGGATGTGTAGGTCCACATGGCACGGGCATATCCAGAATGATTCAAGATTACCCATTGCCTACCAGGAATATAAAATCTGAGTCATTAGTTTGATCTTAAAATCAAAAATCACGTCTACTACAAATACAGCAATGTTAAAAAGTAGAATATATACTCATTTTGAGAAGGTAAGAGGAAGATCGATTCATCTTTCCATCCCTCAAAAATCACAAAAATATAGAATATCCACAAGGAAGCTGAGACTCCTGAATAATTTTATTAAATTTGGAACACCTACATGCGTAGATGCTCATGCAGAAATTTGATAAGAGAGGATATGAGTTTCAGATACCTTGAATTGAGAACATAACATCAAAGTGGAAATGTTTTGTCTTTCATTTCACAGAAAAAAAAAAAGTCATTAAGTCCTATTTTCACACCAAATCCTCTATTTCTTGTGATAAAATAAATTTGACTGATCATAGATATCACTGTATATGATGCCAATGGCTAGAGAATTACTGCTCAGCTGGCATTGACCTGCACTGTAACAGAACTAACACAGGCAAAACTCCACCAAAGATCAGGAAGAAAAAATATGGGAAGATGTTCCTTACAATATCTGATCATCCTTATTATTTTAATATCTCCTTTTTATTTCCAAAGTTCCTAGCAGAAGAACAACAGAACTTAAAGGAGAGGGGAAAGTTTTAACAATATACATGTTTTCCCCTGCAAAACAATGATATAGCTTGTGATTTTGAGGTAAAACCAAATTGTTTCACCTTATTTTCTCAAGTAGTTTTGACTTTCTGGAACTAGACATGCACACACACATCTTTATTTTCCAAAAAAGTGATTCAATTAAAAAAGTTTAGAGTGCGTCAATAGCTTTTATTCATACTCCAAGTTACTCCAAATTACAACACTCCAAATTACAACACTTACTCCAAGTGTTAAAAATTAGCATCCTTAAGTAGTGAAATTTTTTCCAAAAAGATTTCAACCACAGCTCCTGAGCAAAATAAAAAAAAAAAAAAAGAAAGAGAGAGAGAAAAGAGCCATTAATTTATTTCAGTTTACATATATGTATATATTTATGTATGTGCAAAATTTTTAGTGTGGTCGTTGCAAAATGTGGCACAGTGCAGTTCCTGCTCTGAGCTAAAAGTAAAGGAGGAATTATATTATTTACTGGAACCTATTTATAATGGTTAATGCACAGGTCTGACTGAAATAAGACTTCAGGCTTTCCCTTGAAGATGGTCAGATTGTGACCTGGAGCAGTCTGCTGAGTAGTTTCCTGGTGCATTAGTTAACTCTTTTATACCAAGAAATTTTTAACATAGGTATTTTCTATTCTTCCTCTGTCCTTGTTTCAAAATTGTAAATTTTCTCAATTATCCTTAGGTACATACTTGAACCTCTGCAAAATTTTGGTGTGTATTTTTCTTGACTACAGCCACTCTTCCACTTCCACCATGTCTTCCCTATCATCCCCTAATTACAATTTACATAGCTCTTTAATCACAATTTCAGCACTGTCTCTGAGATTTTTTGTTATTATTTTTTCCTTCTTCATCTTTCTGAAGTTGAAAACTGACTTGCCTCAGCATATTATACTCCTACTTCCATTTCTGTGTCTTATTCCATCCATGTATTCTTTCCTACGCTGCTTTTGTTACTATCTATATAACCCCGATGTTGTCTACATCCTTCTGTCATAATTATTCTCTAGAGGAAAATTAGGTACTTTATTTATGACAAATGCTTTATTGCCAAACATGGTAGTTTTGTGGAACTGGCAGATTGAAGTGCTTAACTTAGCCACATGCTCACCAGTAACGAGCACAATAATAAGATCCAAGTGTGTCCTAGAAGTAAAAGTCAAGAGATCCTTCAACAAGACTAAATTTGGGTAGCCAGAGAAGCAGAGGAGGAGGACAGGGTCATAAAAATTATATTTTCTATATTTTCCTCAAAATTCAGAATTACAGAATTGCTAGTTCACCAGCCTCAGGATGTGCATGCAGAAAGAAAAAATTTATAATAGATGATTATTTGATGATACAAAATCTTAACAAGACACATTTCTAACCCGTGTACTTAGTCAGATGCCAGTAGTTCACCTTCCATTTTGTTTTCTTCATTTGACCTTTGTTTCTTTTTAAGAAAATGAAGATGTTTCCAATGGTGAGGGATAATCAGACCTGGGGCACTGGATGATCAGTCATTGAAACAGCCACTAAACCAATATTTGCACTCAAATCTCTACTCGTGAATGCTGGTGTGGACTTGAGGCCATTCATGGGGGGAGGAAATAATTTAGACCATTACATCTATCTAATATATTTGCAGCATGGTGAGGAGGTAGATGGTAGTGGTGCAGGCCACTAGGTCAGCTTCACCACTAGCCAGACCAGAACTTTGGGCACTATCAGTGACATCTTCTATTGTGATACAAAAACTCAGTTCTGCTGAGTGTACTGCTTTCCTATACTTGTATGTAGCCTGAGGATGGATAAGAAGGAGGGTACCACCTGAATCTGGCCTCAGAAAAGAAATGGGAATCTGTATAAAAGTTCGGAATGGGAGATTTTCTTATTATCTTTAAAATACTCGTTTCCATTACCTTTAAGAAAAGAACTCCTGGAGATTTTTTGACAAATGATAGAACAGCTGATGGTAACACGATATCAGTCCACAGGAACAGGAAACAGTATAGAAACTGCCTGGAAACCCAGGAGAAGACGAGGCTGTAATTATCTCTTTACAGCATCTGGTAACTTAGAGAGTAGAGGAAAAGCCAAACAAATTAAGATGAACTTCCTCTAGCTCCTCATAGTATTCATCTCACATGCTGTGCCACATAAGTCTGGACCTCTCCTTGATTTAGATGCGTAGCAATGTGGCATGCAGCATCTCAGCAAGCAAAAGTGGTATTACAGACATAACCCTTTAAGTAGTCGAAGACCATGCCTACCACCTTGTGACTACTTTTCAGTCCCCACTCAGTGATCACTAGTAAGGGATTGGAATTTGCAGAAGGTGTTTCAGTCATTTTATATTGACAACACTCTTCCTCTCATTACATACTTATACATCTCATTAAATCCTCTCTTTGCTCTTGGGCTTTGGCTCCTCACCCTTCTCGTGCTGCCCCTCCAGCTGTGCTCTCTGGATCACAGTAAGACAGAGAGCATAAGGGACATTCGTCAGATGATGAATCACCCTATTCAGAGTTCTTATTCAGTCAACCCTGGAGACGGCCAGCAAAGGAATGAGTCTATGTCTGTACTCCTTACAGAAATCTTTGCCCTTGAGAATCAGGGGGCTGTGGCGAGGCTGTCACACAAGCAACAGAGCAGTTCATTGTGTCTTCACAAATCTTTAAGGTTTTTCATCTCTCCACAGATTTTTCTGGTGATAGAGGAACTGCTGTACTGCCCTTCCCATCCAACCTCTTCCCTGCTGTGGGAGAAATTGTAAAGAGAAGGTTCTCAGGCCATCAGTCCTGTGTCCATCCTGCAACACAGAACTGAGAAAGCAGTGCCAAAAAATCAGACTATACAACTAACGTGGCAACCAGCTAAGGATGCTGAGCAGAGCAGACAGCAAAGTTTCCACTTTCTGTAAGACCATACAGTTATGCAGATATAAATTTGGCAGACCTGTTTCAGATTGCATATGACTTACAGATTTTTGGAGACTCTGATTTATTCGAAGATTGGGTTTATTTCTGGAGCCACTACTTGCTGCCTTTTTGCAGGGAATGGGGAAGAGCCACTGGATCCAGATGGTGTTCTAATCTGTGCCAGAAGACTCTCTGCTAGCTTTGGTTATGGAAAACTGTTGGGCCTGCCTGTACACTGCTACCTCATCTGTCTTATGAATCACAAAGGACTATGCTAAAGACTATTTTAGTCTTTATCATTGGGATTAACATTGACCTTCTAGTTTTTCTAACCACACCAACAACATTGTGGAGCTGTAGAAATGGCAAGTCTTGAGAAGTCTAGGGGTTTGGTTCTGCTTCAGCTGGTAGTCAGCTACGCTTGTCATGGAAGTCCTGTGGAGAAGGAGTGCAAGGCTTGCTAGTTTACCATAAGGAACTGGCAGAACAATTTATCACAGTGATAGGACATCACTGGCAAGTTAATGGAGAGATGAAAATGAGCCTACTGATAGACAAGAAAAGGAAAACATTCTGTCACCCTGAGAATCCTTTGGTATGGGGAGGAAAGACCATAGCAGGCAGAAGATCCATCGAAAGGTGAAAAAAGCACAATTGAAGTTTGGGGCAAAGGCAGTGGAAGAGGCAGAGTGGTTGCAGTGGTGTACCTAAAAGGGAAAAGGAGTGAAACCCATAGTTGAAAGACCTGGAAGAACTGGAGAAAAGAGAAAGCATTTTTAAAGACCTTTACACTTTTGATTTTGAACATTTCCTATCTATTTTGCCTTTTAATTACACAGATTTCGATTTTTAAAACAGCTGTAGTAAAGGTCTTTTTGTTAAAAATAACAATTTAAATTTTATTCTTTGCAATCTGGATAGCTGCTGGATATTTATACTGATCACAGACCTCCAGAGATCAAGCAGATGGTATCCAGCAGGGGTGCCCTCCTGGGTGCCACAGGAGTAGCACAGAATGAGTGGGCCACTCATGTATCTTCAGTATTCAACAGTTTTCATGGTTCCCCTTCTGGGTAAAAAGACCTTCTTGTTTTTTTGTGAAAGTTGAGAAGTCTTCAGTAGGCTGCAATGATCCTAATGGCAATGAGTCTATTGCCATCTATTCTGTCACACAGTGTCTATCTGTGAGACAATGAAACTCTCATTTGATTTCCATTCTGAAGATGGATAGCACATGGCCAAACCCACGTGGGTCTGTGGTTATTCATAAAAGACTTTCTACAGTGTTTGAGGTATGCAATATCATTACTAAAACCATTTCCCTAGGCATACAATTACTCCTGTATTCAAGATGATTTTCACTGTGGTTTAAACACAGCAAACATTCTACATCCATAAAACATCTCAGGGCAAGAAAGAAAACAATGACAATGAAAATTTGGTGCAAATTTACCACTAATGGCTGATCTTCAAATAACAGATGGAATTGGAGGGAGGCGGGGATTGGAACCACAACTGACAAGGGTGGTTTTAATGAAAGAAACATTTCAAAGGGCAACTGAAAGATCTTTCAGTTATGAAATATGTTGTGCTATATATCTGATAGTCTATAGGAAGAAGATGCAGGGAAAGACACGTGGTTACAGAATTGATTTCTCCCATATAATTATTTTCCTCAGATGTGTGAAGTACAATATGTGTTTCCCTGGATCAATTTAGAATCCAAGTACTTATGAGCTTTTTTTGTCACGCTGAGATACATTATTTTTTACAAGAATACATTTTTACGTAGAAGAATAAGAAAAGATTCTATCATAAGAACCACAAGGCTTCCAATAATGACACCACTTCACCACTTGTATTTTGTTGTCAAGTATTCCTAGAAAAATACATTATTTTTTCTAAAGTTGGTATAAAATGAAAATATATTATTTTGTTCCTGACATGACATAATATATTTCCACATACACTTGTTTTGATAACAACTGCAGGACATATAATAATTATACCTGCAATTATAACTGAGATTTAGAAAGGGTAGAAGACCAGAATAGATTATCATAACATAATGCAGTTCACAGTCATGCTGTTCTGGCATAATTGACACTTGATGAGCAATAATGTTCTATAAAAAGTTATTTATGCTAACTACTTTTATAACCATCTGATCACCTTACTTTACTTTTCCAGAATGCTTCCTATATTCACTTGGCATAATTACATTTTTTGTTGTTTGTAATACATATATATGTGAATACATGTATATATCCATACAAATACACACATATAGCTATCAGTGCTCAGTAGACCTGCTTGTAGAAAGCCATTTGAAAGATTGAAATTTTTTTATTAAGATTAGATCTGCCAAATATATTTTTAAGATGCATGTATAACAAGCAGAACAGATTCAGAAAGATGAAACCTGGTTATATACTCATCTAGCTCATTTGGCAGGGGTAAAATGTTACTTTTAACCCAGAAATATATATATCATTCATTGAGTAAAACTGAGAGTACGAAGGTTTAACCTAATTATCCCAAGTCACTTAACCTAACTCATATGCATTGTAGTGGAGTCATGACATTACAATATAAGACCCAAGCGACAAGAAAAATATTTCTTACAGCATACCTTAGGGTAAATTTCATGAAACTTTTCTATGATAATTCAATACAAATCAGCAGGTGCTTCGTGTCATTTGCAGCAAAATAAAATTATTTCTTTAAAATATATGAATGACATGATAAGATTATTTTTTTATTTAAAATTTTAAGGTCTAAAGATCACATCTTATTTAAGAGCAGAGAAAAAAAAGTTTTAAAATTTGTATTTATTATGAAAAAGTATACTGATCATGTAGAGTAAATTCACTCTAAATGAAGCCTTTTTTTGGCTCTGACTCTTTGCCTTTTAACCTTCTTGCCTTAAGTAAAGAAAAGAAAGTAAATGTCAGGTGGTTCCAGTATAAAAATAATTCCTCTCTATGCTGCTGTTGTCTCTGGAAGCTGCAGCCTATTACACTGCACTGATTATACCTGTTATCCTACTGCATTATTCATAAAATTGGCACTACAGCATCTTCAAACAGTCTGTCATTTTTCATTACTTTACATCAGAGAAACTATATGCTTGTCTCACAGCATATTGGTATTAGGGTATATAAAAAGCAGACAGGCACAAAAAAAACATTCGCTGTTTTCAGATGAGCTTTTCAAATAGTTATTATTAAAGTCAGTTTAAAAGGTCTGTTTGTTTTTTCATTACTTAAACTATGAGACTTCAACAAGAGCAACTGATGACTGCTTCCTCTACGGTAAAAATGATGTAATTCTCATAAACAGCCTGTCATTCAGTGGTACTGTACTGACAAGATACTCTATCATCAAGGATGCTGTACATTGGACTTTTGTTTTGAACCTTGGTTTAAAGATCTGAGAAGGAGTGATTCATTATGAGAAATAAATGTTGTTCCCTGCCCCCTTATGAGCAGTAAACATTTTTTTTCACTAAGTTTTCTTTTTCCTTTTTTTTTCATAATTACTTTCAAGGTAATAAACAATAATTTATGTGCACCACCTAGTAAGATTTCCTGACAATTTTGTGGAATTTTCTACACACAATACCTGATCAAAAACCAAACTCCCCCCCAACAAATAAACAAACAATCAAACAAACAAACAAACAAATCCCTTAGACATCTAATCTAACTAGGGAATAATAATTTATCTGTTTCTTATAGACATTTGCTATTTCTACTATACTCTTCATTTCTAAGTGGTATTTTTGCAAAAATTATTTTATATTGTTTATGTGAACCATCCAAAAATTATATTTATTGTTATTAATTGAAGTTTGTTTACTCATTGTCATTGTAGCTATCGTTTTTATCATAATATTCCACTATGTTCATAACAATTCCAAGTCATATCATATTTCGGGGGCTTAAGACAAAGAAACATCAAATTCAAATGTACAAGACGAGCTTGAAATTGATGGAGCTAGCTCATTTTTTAATTTTCAGGCTGTTCTTTTTATTCTTTGATACTCCTAAATTAGAAGTGAAGATAAAACCCAAGATCTGGTGCTCCACTCATTTACATGATATCGGTGTGTAAATACTGGTTACCAGGGACATCTGAAGTATAAACAGTAAAATATATATTTTCATATAATTTGATTTTGATCTCATATTCCTAAACTAAACCACATTTTTAAAAGACAATCATCTAAATGCTTGGAAACAGGCTCTTGGCATATTCGTCTCCCTATTTTCACAGTGGAATCTATAAAAAGGCTAAACACAAGAGATATTTCCTAATTTTTAAGAAATGCAGTTGATATCTAAAAAAAAAAAAAAAAAGGCACCTCAGCTGCATCTGGATGAGTTTTAAAAGAATCTGGATGAACAATCTGTTATACAACATGCAAGAGATTAATCTTTATCTCTTATTTAACACAGTCTGTGTTCGAGGCATCTAATCTCCTGTTGCTTTTCCTTTTATGGATCTTCTCAGGGATAAAAAAGAATAATAATGGGAATCAAAGAAGTCAGTGGTAGTTCTCAGTAGAGAAAAACTTCTGCTTGTAATACAGAATGGACTGTTTTATCATTAATTAATTATCAGGACTAAAAGATGCACACTCACTAGTCATAGTCATATAGCCATACCTCCTGCTTCCTGCTTCAAATATGAAGAATATTGGCCTTCTGAAAGCAATATCATTTCATTTATTTTATGATTACAGCAGGGTAAAGATTCAAATCTGGTCCCTCCTCTGGGAGCTGCACTGCAGCTTTGGCCCTGCACTTGGCCCTTTTCAAGTCCTGTCAGGAATTCCTGTGTTTGAGATGCTATAATTTACAATTAATTATCATTTGTTTTTGTTTCCATTTTGATAGTGTCATTTTGCCTGTACAATATCAACAATATTAGTATTTCTGCATATTTTTTTTTTGGTCAGAGATCTATGCTGATGGCAGACTAACAAAAAAGTCACAAATCAATTTAATAAATGAGCAGCCTTGCTTGTTGGAATTCTTATTAAAAATTTGCAGCACACCCAGAGCTGGGAATGTGGTAGTTGTAGATTCCTACATGCAGTATCTTTATTTTCTTTTGTTATATTTTGATTAGTGTAATTTCCTTTTTTTTCCCCCATATGTTTGATAACATCAGCATATGTTCTCTGCCATAGCAGATGACCTTTAATTGTGTCTCATGTTGTGAGGCTGATGTTATATGACTGCAGATTTACCTTGAGAATGTCTCAGTAATGTTTAATGGGTCAGTCTTAGCCATTCATTGTATTTAAACCGTCCTTACAAAATGCTTATGGATGGTTGGTTGCTTGATATATGCACCAGATGTCTAGGGCAGCTCAACTCACAGGAGCATGTCTTGATACTAAATATAGTCAATGCTCTAGGACTCAGTGTTCAAGATACTTAACCATTTTGTTCTCAGAAGGGCATCAAGACTGCTGATGGGTGGCTGCCTATTCATTTGATGTGACAGCTTTAAAAATGCACAGACAGAGAAATGGTAACAACAGCTCTATAGTACTCACTTTTCATACCAAACATGCAGCTTTAACCAGATACTGATTTTTGTTTTCCTCTGTGTGATTCTGTTTTCAGGCACGCTTCTCTCAGGTAGCATACACTACCACGCTAAAAGAACTGTCCTCAGATTGCAACATATAATGCCAACATTAGGGACTCTTTTCTGGTGAAACCATTCATAATGAATATCATAATGAACAGTTTCACATCCATGCATATGATTGTGGAGACACCAGGATTAACCTAAATAACTAATAAACTGTGTGAGTACAAAAATGCAGTTTTGCCTATTGTCATTTTTGGTAACAAGTAGCTCTGGCATATTATCTTTGCTGAAGATACTTTCCTTTAAAATTAGAATCCATGGAATTGCTTAAGCAGTATTTTTCACTGTCCCTATCCTGGTTGTAGAACACAAATGACATTTCCAATTCAAACATTTTGTCAGAAATACCACTGTTTTTTTTTTAGTGGCAGCCACTGTTTTACCCTGCAACATCTGGATAATAATTAAGATTTACTGATACAACACTCCTAGGTGATCCTGGGTTGTTGTGGAGTTCCATCTTATGCTTTTCCACTTATGCCAAATTGACAATTTAATAAATAACAAAGACCACCACCGAAACTTCTGATGAGGTGCTACATATCACAGCTCAGGAATTCTCATTGCAACTCACCATCGTAAGCTTTGTTCAGTCAAGATACTATAGCGGTGTTAAGACAACAAGCTAGACATCTACTGTTTTAAATATTTCAGTGTTTTGATACCTTTATAGATTTGATTTTACTTGTTTTGTCATGATTAGACAGTTCTTGACATATGCCTCCTCATTAATCAAAGATCAGATCAGAAGTCTACACTGTGTATAAGTTCTTAGAGAGGAAATGTCAGAGGATATCACTGCACAAGCATCCTGTTCCTTGATGTTCAGTCATCACATAAGCAAACATCAGCATTGTACCTGCGAAGGCCACTGAGGAACATCACGTGAATAAGAAAGTGTTATTTGACTCCTCGATGGCTTTAACATATCAGTTTGTATATTAAGTTTTTTTGGTGGTTTTGTCAAGTCATAGAATTCATTTAACAGTACTATTCAGCGCAGATCAGCAGGTTGTTCTTGACCTCACCCATGCAGGTCCTAATAGATACTCATAGTACTATTTCAGCTGCTGTATGACTAGGATATTCATAACATAAGTTAGTTATTTGCAACTTCACACAATGAATCCCACTGATTCGACAGTGATGTTCACTTTAGCAGCTCACACCAGGGAGCCTGTAGACTTTCATTTCTAACATGCAAACTCAGTATGAAATAGAGCTGTAGTAGGCTCACCAGCCGAGAGGGTGATAATAAGAGCTGAGAGCTGTTGAGATCAAGCATTGGGTCAAGAAGTTCCTTTCACTTTTTAGGTCTTGCATCAGCAGTGTTAAGTGGTTGACGTTTTCACGATTTAAGATCCTCTACAGCTATGTGTTATTCAGGATTTTTATAAAATTATAAAATATATAAAGCCACAAGGAAAGGCAGATGACAATTTAATTTTTTAAGACACATTTTCTTTTCAAATTGCCAGAGTGAAAACATCAGCCCTCACACTTCACAGGACTTCTCGAGTGATCACTGAAGATCAATGAGCCCTCTATGCCCATTTTGTGATTGGACAACTTCTAACAGTAAACTCTGCCAGCTAGCACTCTTTTTTACTTCAAGTGTTCATTATTTAAAAATTAGATAAAGTGCAGAATTGCTACAGTTACTTGATTACAGTAGTACAGTATGGTAGACTAAAAACTGAAGGAAGAACATAGAGAGCTTATCTATGTCTGCTGGGAACAATATGTTTTGATGTCAGATTTTGATTTACATTGACTTTCCCAATGTAAATGGACTTATTTTCTTAAAAAAAGAATTGTGATTCAGAGCAGAGGACACACAACTCAGACAAATATGTGTTTCAATACAGTTGATTGTTCTCTGAGGTTATCCACAAGACACAAATAAAGGCAGTGTTATAACTGTAGTGTTCTGCTGTAATATAAGTAATAACGTACTAGTTCTGCAAAGCCACTTGAAGATTTAAAATTACTCACAAAGGGAGATCAGGCTGAGACTCTTTCAAATGCAATAAAAATTCAGATACAGGATGTTTATCTGAAGACATCTGTTACTATGGTAAAAGTAAATAAAACTTATCATCCAGCAGCAGCATGATTTTTAACACTATCCTAAACCAGGTGTGTGTCAATTCCTCCTCTCTCAAGAGGAAATGCTCTTTATCTGGATATCTCTATTTTCCTTAGGTGTCATCTCCCCCTTTGATTTATGTATCTTAAGGGTATTTAATGAGCAGCTCATCATTCAAATGTAGAAAGTGCCAATGAATAACAGAAATATTTTTCTTGCTGTTAGGAAAAATTGAATTTACATGTCATTGAAAACAGGGAAGATAGAGAAACAAAGATTTCATGGAACAAATTCTACATGTTATTGAGATTTTCAGATGTTATACTTTGTCATTTGGTCCTTTATTAATGAAACTATTGGAAAACAATCATGAATACAATTCAATATCACCACTGTTTCTTTTCAGAGCAAGTACATTCATTACTCTCCTCCTCACTTTCAGTTTCACTGCAAATTGCATTTTGAAAAAACAAGGTCTTTAATAGAGGGCATCACAATAAAACAGGAAGGCTTTCTGAACTTTCTTCAGAAAATTACTGCTTCAGAAAAAAATCAGGACATACTTAAAATGCTTATAGTGAAAAGCCCTTACTCTTGTGCTTCCAAAATTCCTTTTTTTTTTTTTTTTCCTGTTGCAAACATGAATACAAATTCTCTAACTGTGATTTCCGCACCAGCAGTGGTGGGTGGAAAATTTCCTACAATGTTATTGAGAAACAACTACTAGCTTGAGGATGAGGTTTGCTGATTTCACCTCAAAAAGAGGTGAAATATATATAAACACACACACATTTATGTACTTTATAAAGAAAAACAGTAGTTTTTGCAGCATTTGAGCTATTATTTACATGTCAATTTTATTTAGTTCACATAGTGGGAGATTTTTCCTTACAAAACAATACAATGAGAATATATGAAGTTCATATGAAGTTTCTTTATGAAAAAAAAATTAAAAAGAGCCTCTCTCTGCTCCCAGTTCTCCTCCCAACCTGCATTTCTGGTCCAAACAAAAATACAAAAATAGAATTGCAGATTTTTCTTGTTAAAATAAAAGATTCTGGTGTAATTACCTATACACTGTTGCTACTTAGACGTGCTGCAATAATTCAAAAATATAAAGTAGTATAAAGTATTTTTAGTGAAAAGTTATTAATTTCCTGATTTTAAAATGCCACAGGACTGACATGATTTAAAGACCTTAAATTTATTAATTAAAAATAAATATACTGTAGATGTTACAGAAATTATGTTTTTCAACTGTCCAAATGCTTCTGGACTTTGAACAAAAATGTAAACGGAAACAAAGAGACAGATTTCCATGGGAATACCTCAACAGAGTCAACCTATAAATATAGTCTCTAGAATAAAATAATATCTAGATTCTGAAAAAAAAATGCGAGGGAGGAGGAATAGATTTCCTCAATTGCATTTTAATATCATACACACACACACATACACACAAAAGAGCACTAGAGAGTGAAGAGGATGGCACCAGCCTGTTTTCAGTGGTGGCCACCGACAGAACTAGAGGCAATGGCCACAAACAGAAACACCAAAAGTTCCACAGGAACTTAAGGAAAAAATTCTTAACAGTGAAGGTGACAGAGCACTGGAACAGGTTGCTGAGAGAGGTTGTTGAATCTCCTTCTCTGGAGATCTTCAAAACGCGCTTGGACGCAGTCCTGTGCCACTTGCTCTAGGTGACCTTGTGTGTCCGTGCGTGTGCAGAGGGGTTGAATTAGATGGACTCCAGAGGTTCCTTCCAATCTTAATGATTCTATGATTCTATGATTTCTGCTGAGGTTCTCTGAACTCAACAAAGTAACATTCGCATCTCAATGTCTTCAAACACACTCTTGTCTGATTTAACTTAAGTGAAAATAGTGGCAGAACTATCAAACATTATATCTTATTTTGGAACATCAGAAAAAGTATATTAAATCAATAATTCATTGTTTTGGAATACTAGGTTGGATACTGGGAAATGGAAAACTGTACAATATATTGAAGTCAATGTAGGAACATGAAAGCAGACAATGTTCTGCTTAGATCTATCACTTTCTCAGGACTCTTGTTATATACACAGAAGACCTATATGGAAAAGAAAAAAAAAATCTTGTGTTTTATAATCTAGGCACTGAAGAGGAAGAAGAGCTACAGGCTCTTATCTGTACAGAGTGGTATTAATAAATGGTGGATTTTCATTCTTCACAGCTCTCAAGCAGGCAGAAATCAAAGATACACAATTATTAATTATTTGATAAATACAATTCTTTCTTCTTTCCTTTTTCAGCATATTTCATGGTTAGCAAAAGAAAATCTATGAATTCTCTAAATAGTATGCTTCAGTTTTGTGCAATAAGTTAGGTCTATATCTATCTATTGATAAATCATCTATTGATCTTGATGGAGTTTTCTCTTGGGATCAGAAGCTGTATTTTAAACAGACTGGCTTTTCTAGCAGTCTTGGGACTTCATTTTCAGAGAAGTGAAGGACTCTCAAGTATACTTGAAATTCACTGAAGAACAGGGAAGCAAAAGAGATTCATGTCTTTTCAGCAGCCAGTGTGTTGCTCTTTCATAGTATAGTTTTGGAGAAAAAGACGTGCTTTGTTGTTTTGATTTTTTTTCTTTTTTTCCAAAAAGAAAAAAATATATATAGCCAAAGAAAACTTCCATGGAATCCCATTCTTTCCTGTTTCTCAGAGGTGCAAAGAAGTAACTTATTTCTCTGGGTGCAAAGAGGGAATTTCAAATTATTTTAGAG
>NW_010580012.1:55175-70594 GCF_000705375.1 Tinamus guttatus
TATAGCTATAGTATTAGGAATTATTTTAGAGCTTAACTGACTATTTCTATGATACTAAGAAGTTAACATCCAAGTACTACTGAAGGAAGATTTAGACTTAGTCAATGGAAGGATTTATAATTTAATGTACTCTCACTCAAAAACAAACAAACAAACAATCAAAACTTTTTTTTTTTTTTTTTGAAGAAGCCTATCCTTTGGCCAAGAACTCTTTTTAATACCAAGCAACACATGACTAGCTTTCAAAAAAGAAGTAAAAAAAAACGATGGCACCAATGCAATAGAAATGGTTTTCATGATATACAGCAGCAATGTATTGCATCTCCTCTGCATTATTTTTCCCGCGTCTCACCAAAATTTCCAAAATTTGCGTCTCACCAAAATCACCAAAATTTGGTAAGAGTTATAACTTCATAAAAATAAATTTGAATAATCTCTTGTCTTCGAAGGAAAAAGTAGAGCATAGCACCTCTTTGATAAAACCTGATAGTGTGAGAAGGGCTAGCCATCAATCCCTTCTCCAGATGATAAGGAATAGGCAGTGACTATCTCTTCCCCAAGTTTCTGAATGAATGAGGATAAGGCATGGGAGCAGGGAGCAAACAAGGAGTATAATATTTCTCATTTTTAAGTATATACAGTAACCCTCTAATTAGAACTCAGACCTTAATGTTATTGTAAAAATTACAAAATCAGGCATTCTACTATGCACAGAATTGTATCTAATGAGTTCCTAGGGCTACTAACTGACATACTACAGATAAACAAATGAGTATGTTAAAGTGATATTCAATAGTTCTAGTGATGTAAATGTTTATAATTTCAGGGATAATTTCAGGAACAAAATAAACTGTGGGATAATAAGAAATATTTCTGTGTGTATGCAGTTTAAATGATCAGATACATGCATGTGTTATAACAGTTTTTCTTGTATGTCAGACTGATTTTACGACTCATGGATAGCATTTCTTCTTTTCTTTTTGAAGTAAAAAGAAAACAAATTGTTTTGGACTGAAATCCAAATGATAATTAACTTTTCATTTTGTGAGAAAAAATACAGATTTCAATTTTCCAAATTTCCACACTTCACGCTTTATTTATAAGAAACTTACAGACTTTTTTTTTTTTTTTTTTTTTTTTCTCCTCTGAGTGTATAGCAGTATAGCAGTAGGGAACGTATTAGGTCATGACATTATGCAGAGCAATTTCACATTTTTTCTTCCTGTGCTATAAATTCCCAAATGACTATCTATTATTAACTATCCACATTGCACAAACTGTAAAGCCTTTTTACAAGAAAGCAAAGATGTCCATACTTCACATGTGAGCTACTCCATGCCTTGCCTGTCTTGAAGAGGATACTGGTGCCCAGATCTCATGGCCCCCAGATTTGAAGGTCCTGGTGGACAACAATTTGGACATGAACTAGCAATGTGCCCTTATGGCTAAGAAGGTTGCTGTTATCCAGGGTTACATTAGGAGGAAATGGGCATGATCTTCCTCCTATATTCAACACTGATGAGGCTGCACTATGTCCAGTTATGGGCTCCCCAGTGCAAGACAAACATGGAGCTACTGGAATGAGTACTGCCTAAAGGGCTACAATGATGTTTAGGGAACTGGCGCATCTCTCCTATGAGGAAAGGCTGAGAGAACTAGACCTGTCCAGCCTGGAGAAGACAAGGCTCTGGGGGACAATGTGTATAAATGTCTGACTGTTGTGAGTGAAGGAAGAAGAGCCAAACTCCTCAGTGGTGACCAGCGTCAGACTGGGAGTCAGTGGGCACAACAAGAAAAACAGAACATTTTATCTAAACATCAGAAAAAGACTTCTTAGCTGTGGTATGGTTGAACACTGGTAGAATTTGCCAAGGGAGATGGGAGATTTCTCATTCTTATACCTCAAATGTGTTAGAAAAATATGTGACCAATGATTTTTAAAAGCTGCTTAGTCTTTTAATAAATATCTGAGAAAAAGGAGGCATAAGAAATAGATAATTTTTAAGGTCTTACTATGGCTCATTTTCCCAGAATTTTTGAAGTGATTCTGTAATTTCCAGTATTACAGTAAGCCATTTATTCTAAACACAACAGGAAAATGAATATCTATCACTTGGATATTTTTAAACTGTCTCCCATAATACATTCCTGATAAATGAAGTATTGTGGAGCCAAGTTATAATGCGGAAAGAGCTCTAACAGTGAAAGAGCTATTGTCCTTGTATTACCTTTAATCTCTAACTGCAGATGCACAGATAGACTTTGTTGTTTGGGAAGAAAAGTTTCTTTTTCACTAGGGGTTCAAATCATTTGCTTTGTGAAGCATGAATACACCCACTCGTATTTTTTTCACTGAGTTTTTCATCAAAGCATGAAGAAGTATTGACCGTCTGCTCCTTTAGAATTTCACTCATATTGAGTCACCACCTAAGCAATGCTGAATTATGTCTTAATTCCCAGTTATAACCATATTTGTTCAAGAACCAGGCTGTTAAAATGCACCATTTTTGAGACACTTTTCCATTACTAGAGAAACTAGGGAAGTGTTAGTGAGTGTTAATAAATAAGATATTAATAGTAAGAGCTAAGAAAGCCTTTATGAACAATGTAAGGGGAATTGGATATGGATTTTACCAATTGAGTTTGAAGTTTGGATGGACAAATGCAAACAGAAAATATGCCTGGGGAGTCCAAAAAGGACTTCAGTTAGTGAAGCATAAAGCACTCCACAATTAAGAACTACCATATTTCCTCCCTAATCAGTTTATGATGAGCACAGGCCTCATTACTTCACTAAGCAATCCTTCATTTCTTTAGATGCCTCAACTTTGAATTACGTGATTTTATCCCAACCTTCACCCATTTTCCAAAATGATGATATGTTTCAAAATTGCATTAGTTCATTGGAAAACACATAACAATTTCAAGGAATCTTTGAAGATAAAAGACATACTTTGAATAGGTTGAGGAACTCATGACTGTTGCCCAAATTACGTATCAATGTACTTTTCTATTAACATAATAGGTATTCTTTAAATAGAAACTAGAGCCGAGCCATGTGTATTTTTGAAATGAAAACATCTTGAAAATGTAGGTCCGTTTCTGAACAGTTAGAAACATTAGTGTTTGTTTGTTTGTCTGTTTTTTTTTTCAGAACAGAAATAGAATATATCATCTCAAAGCAACAAAGTATTTCCTTAGAGTAGCCCTTGCCACAAAAATATGTTTTATAATAAAAACTCTGGGCTTTCTTAATTCTACTGACTTTATAGAAGCAAAACAAAAGCATCAGGAAAAAGACAGTATTACATAGGTATAAGCAGTTTACATTTTATCATACAAGAACTATCTCTGATTACATTTTAAAATAAAATAATTACTGTAAATGTTTGAAGCAACTAATTTAAAAGTCATAAGTGTGCTATGAATATGACTGCTGCAAGTGTTCACGTAAAGTTTTCTAATTACATATGCAAACATTTGCTCAAATGCTTCAGTCAATAGAAAGGAGAGGGAAAAATGATTGCAAGCTTTTAAAATTGACACATTTAAATCTCAAAAACTACAGAGAACTGTTTAAATGGAAACAAGTTTTTTCTATCAAAAAGTTAATTTGAATTGTAATGCATTTAAAAGTAATGTTAAGATATTTTAGTTTTGATAGGCTTAAGATGAACCAGGGTTTCTTCATGATCTCAAAGCCCTTGATGAACAATTTATTTGTCACAAACACAAATGTCAAGTCTTTGCCATGCTCTAATTGCAAGGCATATGTCCGAAATTTTTGAGTTAAAGTTTTTCTGGAACTTTTAAAACTCTATGATTAACTTAAACTGGTTTGATATTCATAGGCACTGATTAGAGTTGTTGGAGATCTTCCTTTGAATAACGTACTTCAAAGCTAATATCGACTACCACTTTGCAAGGAATTTTTTGAGGGGCCGGAAGAGGATCATTCAAAATTATCCTTCAAACAATTTTTTGAACATGACAAATGATGTCTGCAACTAGTCTTGAAAATTGAACTGCCACACATCTTGAAACCTTGGTAATTTAAACCTGTCCTTTCCTCTCTGAAAGAAGGCATTAGCATCCCATTTCTCAAAAGTGAAGAGTTTTCTGGATAAAGTCTTGACTGTGGAGTTCCTTCATTGGGAACATGTATACAGTTTTCCTCCATATTTCTGGTTTCTCAAACAACCTAAAAACACCAGAAATATATATATTTAACTTTCAGGCTATACAGATAGAAACAGATGTGTTATGGGACCTTGGCTGTGAGGAGGTTCACTTGAGAGCCTGAAGAGATGTTCATGAAATACTGAGTTAAATTTTTCAATGGAAAAGTGTCAGAAGGCTTATACTTTCTAACTCATTTTATGTATAAATATTCACTTATGAAAAAAAGTGAATATTCATTGAATATCTAAGCACTTGATTTAAAAAAAAGTGTTTTAAAATATTCAAATATGAACCACCTAAAGTCAAGCTTTTAGTTTTAGTCCTTTATTTTACAATAACTGAAAAAATGAGACAACTAGAAATGTGTATATTCTGTTGATCCTTTAAATCTGGTAAAAAGAAAAGCCAGTTAGTAATTGTTAGTTTAGGAGAAAATCTAGTGAGTTGTTATACTGTTAATCTTATGTTCCTAGTCTTATCGTACTGAGCCAGAAATGCCAGCTCTCTTTAACCTCTTGCCTTGCCTTTTATACTTTAGTTTATACTTTTATACTTTAGTTATGACTATGCAGACATTCACTTAATGTACAAGTACCAATCTGCAGAATACACGATCAGTTTAATGTCTAGTACAGTGAAAATACAATAAAACATAAAAAGAGATTACATTATTGCCTCTATTTGGCAATATTTCTGACCTGAGGCACTTCACAGCAGTCAGTATGCTTCTCACATCTGCAATATTTTTAGTTTAGGGATTTTATTTTTGGTTTAACATGATGTTGAACATCTGTCTAAACAAGAGGCTTAAAACTTATTTACAGAAAGCTAGCCTATAAGCCTTTTCTTCCACAACCATAATACTTTTAGAAAGAATCCCCCTGTCCTTTTCTTTCTGTCCTTTTTTTTCCTCTTCTTTATATAGGTGTTGCAGATATGTCAGCATATTTTGTATCACCAGCAGTGTAAGAGCTCACAAGCAGAAGTGATCTTACTGTCTTATTAGTATGCCCATCACTGAGAGACACTGATACATCTTATGGGCTTTCTCAGAGCTTGAACTACATGTGCTGGGTAGTTCTACTACCTAACAACAAACATAACCCTAGATTTCTTCTACCAACACTGATACATTTGGTGAAAGTGATAACAGAGGATTTTGTTTTTACATGCTATTCTCTGGACATCCGTTCTCATTTTATAGAGAGAGAACCCACACTGCTCCAACATCTACTATTTATAGGAGTCTTTTTTACATCATATGGATGGAAGGAAGTTGGAGTGCATACTTTTGCTTTTAGCAAAAACATCAGAAACTCACACTCTTCCCTATTTTTCAAGACATAGGACAGTCCATAAGACAAAGGGACATTCCGTATGGTTAGACACATCAGCCTCTATTAAACTGCCGAAAGAAGAGGTCTTCTCACAAAGCAGTCTTTGAATACTTTCTCTGGTGAATGAAAACCTGTTTTAATAATCGCTCATATGAGGAAACAGACAATTTCAAGCTCTGTCTGGAAAGACATAGGTATATTTACCAGGGAAATGTATTTCTCTGATGTTGTTCAGAAAGATTGGGGAAAATTTCCATGGCCTCTAGACTATATAGACCGAAGGTTCTGCATTCTTCATCATGGCATGAAAAAAAAATAGTGCTGCAAAAAGTGTCTCTCAGCAGTATTGCTAAGCACATGAAGAATATGTTGTACTCTGTGTATGTTAGCTGAGATTTCCTGGCTGAGATCTGTGTTTATTGATTAATCTCACCTTTAATTCCTTAGACTAAGGAGAGCCATGTTTATTACAGGAGAAGGAATGGCACACTGCTGCCCATCAGTCAATATTGGAAATAAGTTAAGAAATATCAGGACTGAAACCACTATGGACAAATTTATGTCACAAACTTTCTTGGCTTGATTTTTCTTCTTATTTTCGGGTAGTAAGACTTCACAGGTAGTCAGAGGTAGATATGTGATTATATATGTGTTGATAATTAGTCTGCTTGTATTTCTTGAAGTAGCTATCATTATTTATAGGACGCTTCCTCTAAACTTCTGAACTTACCTCCTCATTTATTCTCTGGAGACTCTGCAGATATACGCCCTTGTGCAAATAGTATTTTAGATCAATGTTGCTTTTGACAAGTTAGCATCCCAACTCCCATTCCAAGAAAGCTACAGTTCTTACCCATTTCAGTACACACTCAAATTCCTCATGCCTATGTCTGTATTTGCCTCGAGAGGCAAAGGCCTTTCAACCTCAAGGGATAACTAGTCTTCTATAACAGGGCTAGCCTGCACAAAACAAAAATATACAGATGAATGGCTTTCCATCTCATGGAAGAGAAGGAAATCACCATGCCTGACAGATCCATGAATAAATGTATCCTCCGAAGCTGCAGTCAGAGACAAACGATACTGTATATGATCCTCCGTACTGGACTGTGTGGTTCTGAAAAGTGAGTACTACATGGTGATCCATGTACCTGGTTGGAACTGAGTGTTGTGTGGACCTGAACGTCTTTCTGTGCTCTAGCAGGGAACCACACAAGAAGTTAGCTAAAAATGGTTCACCTCAAATTCAGGTTGACAGTATTAAGATATCTGCAAGGGCATATTCTCTCTCAGTGCCTCAGACAACTTGTGCCATTTACTCAAACAACGCTACGCATACACTTCTTAAATAGAGACATGTCAGTACCATACCTGGATCGCAGCACCAAAGCTGAAGAGAAGGTATGTGGGTTTGGCACAACAGCATATGTGGTGACAGTGCTTTTATTCCAGATGGTTGAATTTGACAACCAAATGCAAGAATCAGTGGGATTTATCTTTGGGCTGCTCTCCCAGACATATATATGATGATAGTCCTTTTACAGATGCTCCGTATGGGTCCAGACAGCCTTGATGGCAAACCATGTATGGAGTGGGAAAATTAGGCCAATTTCATGGATAGATATATTTCTGCTGGCCTGGCAGGAACATATTTTTTATATACAGAGGAAATAACATATTAGAATAGCTTCTTTTTATGCAGCTTAGTACTCAAAGATTATAGCTTATTTTTGTCATCTCACTTCAGATATACTTAGGTATGTCCCCCAGCATGAGCAGTAACATTGTCAGCCAGTTTCCAGGTGCTATGTTCACATTTCAAAGGTCTTTCAGCAGAAAATTTCCCCCAGCTTTTTCTGGAGGAGCATGTCTGATATTCTCATCAGGGGAGCCTTAAGGGCTAGATATCCATACTAGGGTCTTGTGGACTGCTTTTGCTCTTTTTAAGTATCTAGTTCTGAATTGTTGTCTCAGGTGTAGGAAAACAAATCAAACCAGGACAGGCATAAGAGTGTTACAGATATGCCCTGGTATAGACATTCATCATCCTTCCCTTTCCAAACAGTACTCCCCAAATCAGAGTTGAGCTTAAACCCTACCATCTTTCCTCTATTTCCTCGCCAGCCAGCTCCAGTCCTGTTGTCTCTTTTACCACGATGTGAAAGCTACATAGTCTTCAGTCCATTCGGTGTAGCTTCAGTGGTCTGGTCAAGATCGCTTTCCCTATGGAACGTGTTTCAGAGCACACTGAGCATCCAGACAGACAAAACAGAAAGAAGCTGAACAGCAGAAATGTGAAAATGTGTTTTGAGGACATCCTGCTGGAGAGCAGTGTTGCTCTGGGGTGGTGTTTAGTGGCTAGTTGGAATAACCATCTCCTTCTCACAGCTACGCTTTTAGCTGTAAAAAAAATTGCGGCTTTGAACTCTCTTCTTACATCAGTTCAAGGAGTGCATATTTTCATGTGTTTGCAGCACCTACCTATGTATGTCCCCTGTTAGCTGTATCTCTTCTACCCCTCCTCTCTGAAACTCCATAACTCATAACTACACCTCAAGGACTAGCTCCTGCGAGGTTCCCAGATGGCCCTGTTTGAAGCACTGTCACTGGGGAGATGCATCATTTTGTGGGTCTCTCCCTAGTGTGGTGGCTCTCCCTTGTGCAGGAATAGGTGCTAATTCTGGGGATGCTGCCGCATCAGTCCGTGAACACCAAAGTTCACCAGACTTAGCAACCTGTAACTGCCATGTCTTAATATAACTGTATGCCTGCAATGTGGTGACTGGAACAATGGCAGGGCTATCCATGCCTGAGAAGGTATCTGGAAGTCTTTGCTGCTGTGTTTATGGGAAGCAGAACTGTAGATTTCTTCATGGTCTTTGTAAATTGAATGAAGCATGGTCAGTTTGTCTGGCAGTGTCCTTTAAATGCAGTTTTGGTGGATACTGCTTGGGGGTAAGTATATGTGTGAGGTGCTAGGAAATGTTTAAGTTGATCATAGCTATCTTTCCTCTGGATTTTGCTGCTTTGCCCGCCAAGTGAATGCACTGAAGAGGAAGAACATTGCCTGAATTTCACGAGTGTTTAGTGCAATCCTGGGTATCAAGTTTGGCAAGGGTGTCTCCAAGTATGTAGTACTATAAAATGTGTCTAGTCAAGGGACCAGATGGACAGCTGAGTTTGTAAAAATCTGTTATTGCTGGCCCTGTACAATTTCCAATGTGTCCAAGGTTCAGGTGCACTTCTCTTAGCTGGTAAATAGACCAAGAAGCCTTCCACAGGATAAGAAGCTCCCATTTGCTACTTTTGTTAAGTTCTGCCCTAATAAGAGATGCAGGAAGTACAAATGCATGGATGTGTGGCCTAGCAATGCAGGGCATACCTGATGTTCTTGAGGATGTAAGTAACAGATGTCTGGCAGTGCTCCCAGATGTCCCAGCGCCCTCATCCCTTCATCTGCTTGCATGAGCATGAGCTTGCAGGGTCTGTGGAGAGCAGAGCTGAGAGAACTAGGGGAGCATGTTGCCAAATACTCTGGGATGCCACGGCACGTTTACTAGTTCTCTTCCTCCCTCCTCACCTGCCACCTCCTTCCTCACTGTGTTTTAAGTGTTAGACTGTACTGCAAAACTCCTTTGACTGTGCTTTGAAAGACAAGTGTGTGAATTACCATGTACAATGCAAATGTGTGCTTAACCCCAGGAAACATCCTATTTGTCAGGGAAGGGATGTTGTGTAAGGCACATTAGCCTTTTTCTGAAGACCACTGTTGCTCACAAAAGAGGTGTGGATCTCTAGTGGGGGAAAGCTCCTGCTTTTAACAGAGCAGTACTGCTATGCTGGGTGCTGGCCGTTCAGTGAATATTAGTGAGAACAGACTGTAAACTGCCTGGAGGAGTGACAGGACTGCTGAAAGGTTTGAATTATAGAGACTTATGCCAAAGAGAGGGTGTGTGGTGTCTGTTGAGTGAGTATGTGTGTTTCAGGTGCACATTTGCTGTAAATTCTCTATTTAAAGGTGCTTCAGAAGTGAATCACTGGACACATCTACCATGGATACGACTTTCTGAGGAACAGCATTTAGCTTTCCGGGACTTTACATGGAGCTGGTTAGTATGAATTACAAAGAGATGCTTCACCTTGATGTTCAACATTTGCTTATGTATCCAGAAGGCAAGTTTAGGAAGAATAATTGCTATGGCTAAATTTGTGTTTCTGTTTTAGAGATAGTTCATTGTGCAGGTCTGTTATGTTTTTCTTTCTGGTAAATTATATAAACTATTATTATTATTATTTTAGGTGAGGACACCTCCTACCCTTTGATCCTTTGGGCACCATGATAAAGAGATTTTTTTTTTCCCTGTGTTCATAAAACCTCGGACAGACTAGAATATAATTCTGGGCCTGTTTTTTTTTTTTTTTTTTTCCCCCCCTTTTTGATTTCTTTGAAGAGTAAGTCTGCTTTAAGAGATTTTTTTTTTCTTTTTTTCAGATTTTATTGCTTGTGATGTAGTTTGCCATGTAAAACTACAAAGAGTTTTTTTTTAATACCACAGAGGAACTGTAAATAGTAAGAAAACACTCACTGGAGGTAAGGAAGGGCAGTACTCCTTAAATCAGGCAGTAGTCAGAGGATTAATGTTGAACTAATCTGAAAATGTAAATGTCTTGACCTGGTGGGCAAAATGACTTGACTGTTCTTATCAAGACTACATCTAATATTCATTCAATTACACTGCGGAATATGCTGACATCATATATTACTAGTAGGTTAAAGTAAATGTTTAAATTTATAAATCTGAGGACGAAAACTGAGACAAGCAATGAACTGTCTATAATTTCCAAAGGCATATTGCTGTAAACCGCTTGCTAGCATTACATTAAAAGCAATCAGAAGACTTATATTTAAAGGTAAAATAAAATTAATTAATTAATTAAATAAAAAGTTAGTTACCAAAACAATTCCCAAAATATTTTGTTTCCCACTGACAGTTCTTTTAGAGAAGTAAATGGTCCCTCACTAACAAAAAAATACATGAAAAATAGTAGGAAGCAGTAAAGTACTGTATACCATATTGGTCTTCTAATGATAAACCAAAACAGAGAATCTGAACCAAGTTACAGTTTTTAAAGGATCCCCCTCAAATCTGTGTTTAATCCCTGTGTCTTTCTAAATAATTTCTACATTTCTTCACAAAATTAACATCGTGAAATTGTTAACCAGCAGAACAACAGAAATTGAAATTGTTCTATCTGAAAGATGCTTCGCTGATTATGTGCATTCTTAATATATAGCTGTACAATAAATTGTGGGAGAAATTACTATATGTACTCTGTAGATCAGTTATTGTCTATTTCCCAAACCACACAATGTGATTTTTAATTCAGTGAACACATGAAAGCAAAACAAAACAAAAACAAAAGAACCAGTGAAGTCATTCTTGAAGTTAAGAGGCTTTGGATTGGTATCGAAAGAGGAAATCAATATTAACACTGTCACTCAGACAGTATTATTCTCTGCATGAAAATGGCAGTAAGCCTTGGTAGAAATGAAGCATCTTAGTTTAACAGAGAAAAATAAATAAATGTACTTAATTATAGATTGTGTTTATTATAGGAGTACAGAAGCGGCCCATATGATAAACACGTCTGCTAAAACTACTGAGGCATATTGTGATTTTGCTTTGCCCCATATGGCTTGCCTGAAGAGATTGTTTTAGATAAAGAGTTTTCAATTTTTTTCTGCAGAATTTACGATTTTATTGAAGAAAAAAAAAAAAGAGCAAAATGCACTAGAACAGATAGCTAATACCCAACTTCCAAAAGATTAGCAGAATGCTTCGCACAAACACTAAAAAGGGAATTAGACAAAAATGAGGGTAGAAACTTGAACAAGCATATTGCGAACTTGATTTTATTGTTAAGCTCAGCATCAGGCAAACACATGAACTCCTACAGAGTTATTTCTTATGATGCAATAAAATAAACTTTACTTGCCTAGGCAAGATATAACCATCAAACTCCAAATTCCTACCCCTAGTTATAAAAGAAACTTTAAAGACTAGGATATAACAGAAGAAACCCAGAATGCAACTTCTGCCCTGTTACTTAATGGAGGGAAATCTTTAGGGCAAAACTTAATCAAGGAACAAAGTGCTCTTGGCATGTAGTTACATGAACATTATTCCTGGACTTTTACACAGTTGGATCACTTGGGAAACCAAATTTGTTTTCTTTATTGGGTGCAGTTATCTTCTGGGCTAATAAAATCCCACAGAAGTCTGGTGGAAAAAGAACAAAAGAAAAGAAAAACAGCACAATAGGTGAGAGAGAATGGTGAAAATCACTGTTGTGTGGATGCCTGTTGCCAAACCTGATGCGCTGTGGGGCTTTTTGGAAATAGGAATCCTTGTATTTTTGCTGTCAACAGTTTTATAGTTTGCATGTTTAGAAAACATTGGAAATGGCATGTGTCACTGCTGGGCCTCACTGCTACATATTCTACCCTTATCAGCATGTTTTCTGCCCAGGAATGAGGTATGAAATTTCAGATATATTTTATTTTATTTTTCGTGCTGTGCTGTGACTATGCAGCAACTGGTACAGCTCTTCCTGGATGGTAAATGCTTACTTCTGTTGTAATGCAGTCTTTGGCCCGAAGGTCTTGCTTGCTGCAAATCAGTGTTTGAGGGAGATAGTCTGGGTTCACTCATTCTTTCTTTATTAGTTAAGGATGGTCATTATTAAACAACATTTATTGAAACCAAGATAAACCCATTAACTAATTGTTCAGTGTTGTTTCAGTTCAGTATTCAGATCATTCTCTGCATTTCTACTGGAGAAAAACAAATCAAAACAAACAAACAAAAAACAAATGAGTGATCACTGTTTTACACTGATCACTGATTTACATCACTGAGAAGTGATATAAATGTAGTTCTTAGTTTTAAGCTAATGTTGAAAACTAACAGGAGCCAGGTGTATGTACATATGTGCATTTTTTTCTTGTTTTTATTTTCCTGAAGTATTTTCAAAAGAAATTTACTTTAGAACTGCATCAGACTATGCAAAGAATTTTTAAAAGCTCTGAAATAAGTACCCAAAATGGAAGTGTCAGTGTAACTTCCTAACTATGCTTATGAGGCATGTTCTCTGCCAAATATTAATAAATGCAGATGTTCTCATTGTATTCAAAAGGTTTAAATTTATTCTGGACATATGGTCTGCAACGTATCTGCTTCCAAATATCTTTCAAGATTCTGCATTTTAGGCATCTAAGTGTTTTTCTTTTTTTTTTTTTTTTTGTGTGTGTGTGTGTGTGATTTATCTGTTTCTGTCTTCCTTCTAAAAACCCAGTAAGGTTGAACCTCCACTAGCAAATTAGAGAGGCCTGTAAAAATTGCTGGAGGTTACCCATATTATATTCCTCTCATTTAGTCTATTTATATGCCATACATGCACTATTTATTTCATTTATTCTTTGGTCCCTTAGGACTCTAGGTCTCTGCTCTAGTGGACTAGGCTGCTTGAGGTGGGCCTTGTCTCTGGTAAGCTTGTACTAGCCTGTTGGGTTTCAGGTGAACACTGAAGAGGTTAACTTGCTGTGGGAGAATTGCTTGAAAGGGAGAACTTAGAGAAAGATTAGGGCCTAAAAGAAGTTTTGACATAACAGAAGCTTGCTTGAGGTGATACACAGTTGCCGCTTCCAGGATGGCTGGTAGGTGCTGGCTGCTCCTCCACGGTTCCCTGGGCAACACAATGCCTGTCAACTGTAGGTCCGATCGCCTCCCCCCCAAACAAGTAGTCAAGTCGAGTTCACAAACAGTATGATTTATTCAAATTCAACATTTACAAAGCAGGTTTTGGATGTCAGTACAGGAAATTCTCTACTACAGTGTGGGGTTGTTAGCTAGCCCTGATGTACAAATGTGCAATCATCACTCACCCCAGAAGATCGGAGAGGGCTCTCAGTCTCGAGTCTCCTCAGGCGGCGTGCCAGTCCGAGGGGAGGAAAGGGGGATCAGCCTGTCAACTGATCCAAGAGTTACGATGGTTTCTTCCCTCCTCACTCCTTAGTCTCCTCAAGCAGCGTCCCGACCTGAGGGGAGGGAAGGGGGCTCAGCCTGGCGACTGACCCAGGATTTACGATGGATTCTTCCCCACCAGACTTTTCATCCTTAGTTCACCTTTTATACTTTTCTTTATATTCAGGTGGAGCTTGAGTGACTATAGTCATACTTAATATTGTTATTGATTGGTGAAAAAGTTTCTTGCTTTCATTTAAAGGTACAGTCAACCGAAAATCTAGAGCGCATGCTCGGTGAGGGTCGGTCGTACCTCGGAGGCAGGTAACTTTTGGGATGGAGGTGTGTTTTTCACATTATAATGAGCAAAGTTCAGGCAGAGTTCATCCAAAAGGAGTGAAGGCTCAGCACCAGACATGTTATCGTGTATCTCCCATCGGACAGCCGCTGTGTGGCTTATCAGCAGCCCAGCACAGGGAGTGCAACAGAGTTTGGCCGTGGTGTCGTCACTCCGCTCCACCCTTCATTACTCCCCTTTGCAGCTGCGAGGAGGGCAGATTGTGCTGCCCAGGGAACTATGGAGGAGCTGAGTCTGGATGTACCAGCTATCCTGGAAGTGGCAACTGTGTATCACCCCAAGCAAGCTTTGTAATTCCAAAACTTGGGTTAGGCCCTAGTTTTCCTCTCAGTTCCTGCTTTCAAACAATTCTTCCACACTGTTCAACCTGCCAGTGTGCTATAGCAGCTAAGTATTAAGCATTAGGTGGAGAGTAACATGGAAAAGTAAGGCAAAGGTCTCTTTATACGGTTCTAATCGGGATGAAACAAAATGCTGTGTAGTGCTGTCTAATTTTATTTGTTTGGTGATATGGACATAAGCCATTCTGGACTACCTGTCTGTCCCAATCCAGTGTCAGGGGAGGTTTCGATACAATCCCAAGAGTGAGATTAAGACACAAACGAGGTTAAATGCCATACAAATGCCATAGCTTTGTTGTCATAAGCACAATAGGACAGAAAAAAGAAGAAGGGAAAAAGAAAGAAAGATAAGCAAGCAAGCGGGATAGATGCAACAAGATTATAGTTACCATCATGACCAGTTCAGCTATGTGTCACTGGCTCTGCTTTGGTGCAGGTACAAGTGCCTTGGTGCAGGTACAGGTGCCTCGGTGCCGTGGTGCAGGTGGTGATCAGGGAAACAAGCCTTGCATCTCGGTGCAGGTGATGATCTGGAGCGGGCCGCAGGGGCAGGGAGAAGGCCGCGCATGCCGGTGCAGGCGATATTCTGAGGCAAAAGGCTGTGCACACTGGTTGCAGGTGATGTTCAGAGGCAGAAGGCCATACACACAGGTTCAGGTGATGATCAGAGAAAGAAACCGCACATCTCCATGCAGGTGATGATCCGGGCAGGATGAGGGAAGAAGGCCACGCACACCGGTGCAGGTGATGTTCTGCCCCTGGTGCAGGAATACGTAGTCCTTTTATGTCCACCTTCTCAAAGAGTCCTCTCACTTTCTTGAAGTTTTCTAGTACATGTTGTTCCTGTCCTACACGCTTTGGTATTCCTCTTCACCCTCGATTCGAATGCAAACTCCTCTGCTGGGCACTGCTGAGAATGTCATTGTTCAGATCTCGAACTGATCTTCCAATGCCAAGTAGATAGCTGATATTACAGTCTTCCCGGAAATAGGATACCAGGGCATTGTTCAGGTAAATGGTGTGTCAACAATGTCGAAACAAACACAGTCCATAACAGTCTCTTACACTGTCCTGGAAAGCTGGCATGACTTTTCGAACAAATATCAAGATAATACAGATGTAGCCATTATGATTAACATGATAGAATGATGAAAATTTTGAAAAAAAAAAAAAAAAA